>OMLP01003167.1:0-36036 GCA_900302685.1 Spondyliosoma cantharus | reverse complement strand
TCAAAGGTCCAGTTTATACTTTAACAAAACTACCATATGTATTTCAGGTAATTATTTGAGGAACTGAAAGTCAAAGAATTGAAAGTGAAAACCAAAGATGAGGGTTCTCTCTGCCATATCTCTTAAAGATAAACCTTGTTCAATAATAAGGTTAACTAGCTGGCAAGAGATTTTCATTTAATTTTTGGCAATCCCACAAGTTGGTCCATCTTGAAAGTTGTAGCAGCTGTACAGATGTAAGCTTCTGTACAAACACACCAACACAACTCAAGAATCAGGTCATACAGCAGCTACTCGAGGAACTCACTCCGTAACTCTGGCTTTTACAATCAATATTAACACCATCAACACGAGCTCCACAAACACAGCTGAATAGCAACGCAAAAAGTGTTTGAAGTGAAAAGAAGAAAGAGCAGTGGAGGGGAGGAGAGACAGTGGTTGTATCAGAATGTTAAAGACAGGGAAAAGGATGAGACAAAGCAAATAAATGGAAACAAGAATGGATGGAAGAGGGTGGGAAAATAAGAAGAAAGAGGTGGAAAGAATAGATGGAAAGGGAGTTGATTGGGTCCTATTGAAGTTAATCCTCATCCAGCAAGCAGCCAGCTTTCCAACCCCACAATTAGAGGCAGCTGTAGCTTCAACCATCATCATGATATTCACTAACTGTCCTATAAACACAATCATTAAATGGATGGATCCACCTTTATGCCCAGAATTTGCATTCTACTCAATGTTTACTGCCATTTAAAGGGAACAGATCTAATGGTGGAAGTGCTTCTGCAATTGCACCCCCAGAGGTGAGCACAACCTTGAAGGTTGAAAACAGACTGATTTGTCTGGCTCACCCGTGAAAAAATAATATTCATGCAATTAGGAAGCATTTGTATTTATGGGTCACAAGTCGGCTGCCAGGCTCTAAAAGGCAGCAGATTGTTTCTGGATGAACAATGACTTCCTTTCTCATGTTGCCTGTAACGTTATTTATTTGCTACTTGGAAAAAATAACAAGGAGGCATTTAACTGAAATAGCTCTTAAATGGCATTTGCTAATATTCTTAATTAAATACTTTGCACATGATGTGCTCCATTTAATTCTGTAGGGATACTGGTTCAAGCAATAATCATCTGCATTCATTATTCATTATCTCATCATTTCCCATTTGGGATAAAAACATTACAAGTTTATGGCCTATTTCGGCATCTGTTTGCCATAGACAAAATCCTAAGTCAAAAGTTATAGAGCATTTGACCAATAACAAACCTTAAAAAGCACTTTATATACAAAGATATGACTATGAAATACCAATCCCCTAAAATACACTGAATTAAGGTACAAGGTAATTTATTCTTCATTGTAAAAACAAAGGATTGTATAATGAAATGAACGTTTATAAACTCCTCCATGCTACAAACTTTAGAACATATATATAGTTATTTATATACAAATATATATATAACATGTAGAGTGAATGTAAGGGTGAATGTGAATGTAAGCAGCAGCTAAACCAAGATGGATTAGCATGGCTCTTATTCCGACTCTCTTCTTCCCTGGGGCGTTCCAAACAGTCAGGTTGGATGGTTAAAATACATCATCGACTGTGATTGTCTTAAAGTCTGCTGCTCTTTATCCTAAACACCCGCTTTCTTCTCCAATGATGATGACAGTATTTCTGCCATGGGCAGCATGTGTTGCAGCAATGGAGCCAAAAAATGACGGTAAAAACCTAGAATGTAGCATAATTTGGAGGAGCTACCAGCTGTAGTGTCTTCATGCGTGTTGCCACATGTTGGACAACAAAATCGATCTTATCTTGGTAACAGAATACAACTATAAACAACTAGAGAAAAATCCCCTCACAAGAAAAGAAACAGAAAATAATATATAA
This sequence comes from Spondyliosoma cantharus, assembly GCA_900302685.1. Lineage (NCBI taxonomy): Eukaryota > Metazoa > Chordata > Actinopteri > Spariformes > Sparidae > Spondyliosoma > Spondyliosoma cantharus. The sequence goes on along the minus strand of OMLP01003167.1, from coordinate 34,147 downwards.
AATAATCAGACAAGAAAATCAGACACCAAAGATTGTCAGCCTTCCTAGAGTTTGCTGAATATCCGTCAGTCCTCCCTTCAGACCCTTCAGTGACCCTCCTAGTCTGTCTGTCTCCAGTACTGAGGAACACAGAGGTTCCTTTATGTAGTGAAGGTTATACTGTCTTGTTTTACTGAACAAAAACAAGTGATTTAATAAAACATTTACAACATCTTCTTCAGTTTTATTTTCGGATCACATCCGTTGCACAGCACAGTCTTCCAGCTTCCATCAGACTGTACATAGCAGGAGCCATCCTATTGTGTAAAACAGGATGAAAACTATACATGTTGCTTCAGTTTTTCTTTATTTTTCTTACTGTCCACAGAGCCTAAGAAAAGACACTCATCATATCAAGATTTAAAAATAAAGAAAAGAAAAGGATACAGAAAAGGGTCTTTGTGAAAGGCAAGTTCAGCTTCAAAGTCCCAGCCAGATGGTTCTCTCCACAAGAACAAAGTTATTTGTATTTACTATCAATGTGAACTGCGTTACCACCGGAGTCTCAAATACCACTTGCTGGCCAAACACAGCTGATGCAGAGAGCCTTCCTCCCCCTCGCCAAAGGCAGACCATGCTGATAGTTTGTAAGAGAGATGCCTGGACAACTCTACATGAGACAAACTTTCAACAGTGATAGCTAAATGTGTGGCTGCAGCGTGCAGGCCGATTAACATTGTTTAGTTAACCTTAACAAGTGTACAGTTGGACACTACATTGTGTAAGTATTACTATGGTATGTTACATTCAGGTCAGTATGCCCATCTGTTGTTGCTTGTTGGGCTTGAGTTTGCCATGTTATGCTTTCAGCATATTTTTTGTGCATGCAGTACCTTTGAGGTTATTCTGGAGAATGTTCTAGACGGTATTTGTCATTGTTTTGGATTGTTGTAATAACAATAAACATATATTTGCATAAAGCAAGCATATTTGTCCACTCCCATGTTGATCAGAGTATTAAAAACTTGGACAAGAGATAAAAAATGTGTGATTCATTTGCAATTCATTGGGAGTTAACTATGGACTATCATGTGATTAATTGCAATTGAATATTTTAAGTGATTAAAATATTTTTGTTAATTATGCATTAATAATTTTATGTCATGATTACTTTTATATGAAGTTTTTTTGTAATTTTATTGGATTCTGTTTTTATTTAGCTACTGTGAAGCACAATCAAGTTTTTTATTATTACTATTATAATTGTTAATATTATTACCAATGTAGACTACTCATATAAGAACTCCCTGGGCAAATAGTTAGGTTGGGAACTCAGTGTTCAGGTCACAAACTCTGTCCTTCACTGTAACATGACCAGGATGACATAACTGATCTTTCAAGTGAGGGCAAACTCAAATTCAAGATTCAAGGGATTCAAGAGGGTTTATTGTCATTCCAGCCATATACACAGTACACAGTGTAATGAAATCACATTTCCCAAGAAGGTTCAGTGCAAACAAACAACAACAACATAGAACGACAACAATACCAAACGCTACATGTGACTGCTAAATATAGTGCAAAAATACTTTATAAAATGACTGTGTATGGTTATTGTTATTATTTACATGAGGTGCAATAGTAGAATGTTGTGTTGATTTGTTAATCATACCTCAAATAACCAGCCAAAACCATGGACCCTTCCTCTGGGGCCTCACTTTCTGGTGTTGTGCTTGAAGTAGACATCAAGATATAATGCGCCTGATGAAAGAGGCCACAGCTGAAGAAACTCCTACTGACTATAAGTGATGAGAAGTGGGCCGTTTCTTCCCAACCTGTAGTGTTTGAGCGGCTCTTCAGTTGCTACTCCAAGCAACAGAAGGCAAACCAAAGTCTGATGTGCAGCCATAATCATGTTGTCAATGATCAATCAAAATGCCTTAAAAAACATATAAATGTGAATCACTGAAATAATTCAACGAATCCAGGCAGATTTTTTTTTAAAAGGGAATACTGATTGGCACAGTTCATGACACGTTCTTAATTAACTCTTATGTGCTTATTTCTTTCTGTTCATTTTCTTAAATATTATTCAACAATAATAAATCTGCAAAGGAAGCATCACACATTATGAAGATCAGTGGGAGGACTATAAAGGGTCATGGCAGCACACCTGAGCAAGGCCTGGCCACTAATGCTGAGCAGGCAAAACTTAGCCACTCTGCCGCCATCTCTCAACCCCCACCAAAAAAGAAAAGAAAGAAGAAAACCCATAAAACTCTGGGAAATTCCCAGCTCTGTAATGTGACTGTGTAAAACATAATACTATGTGCAGGACTCTGACTGCGTCCTGAGTCCTGAGCTACAACAGCCCAGATGTTTGAGCAGGCATCCAGGAACCCTGGCGAAGTCATTTGCTTGGAAAATAGGCAAGAAGTAAAGTGTGTGTGTGCTTGTAAACCCTGCATAGTGAGGACCGGAACACGATTTTAATCAACAGAGTGAGGACATTTTTGGAAAGTGAGGACATTTTGGCCAGTCAACAGTAATTCATATTTTTTTCAATCAACATTTTCCAAAAGTCTTCAACAATGTTACAAAGTCAGAAATGTCATCAGAACTTTCCCTCTTGGTGGAGTGTAAATTGCGTGGGGAAATTGGCACACACACACAAACACACACACACACACACACACACACACACACACACAGCAGCAGAGCAGTGATGAACTGTGTATTGGTGAAGTTGAAGCACGTGAGCAGGAGAGACAGCTTTGTGGAGTTTCCATTCAGCCATGTCATATTCCCCAACACACTCTGTTTTTCCACAGCTCCTGTCTTTCCTTACACTGTATTCTCTGTCCTCTGCTGAGGAACACACTTCAAGCTTTATTTGGCTTCCCATCATTAGCTCCTTAACAACATTTTTGTACATTTTTGTATTCAACAGTACAATGGAACTGCATCCCAAGTACAATTATGTGGGTATATTTGATCCCATATCCACCTTATTCCTAGCCCTTGTGATACCTCGCATTAATTATGGATGTGACTTCCCACATATCTAGTCACGTACCCGGAACTGGCGTTTCCCATGGTAGCAGGACACAAATCCCAGATAGCAAAATTCATCAGGCCGACATACCATGTGGAATGATGGCCCTTTGGGAGTGAGCTCCTGTCAGGCATGGCCAGATGTCAGTAAGAGTGAACCCCAAATAACCCTGAACTAAATACATAAACCCAAATCTGGGCTAGATCCAGCTGATCAAAATTGTGATCCAGATTTGGCCCAGTTCTGGTTTATTTGGTTTGCTCTTGGCTGAGATCTGACCAGGAGCGAACCGCCCAAGTCCCATCATTCCACACAGTGGGCCCGAGGAACATATCTGGTCAGTTCCAGATCTGATCTTGCTTCACCCACTTAGCCAACATCTCTAAAGCCTTGAAAGTGTCTCATCACACTAGTTCTGCCAAGTACCAGATGATAAACCCATAGTTGTTTCCCCAATAGCCTCCTCAGTGACCACCCCAGGAAACTCGTGGATACTTCCCTCAGAGTAAACCTTACTTCCTACCACTGTTGTTTACATATGACTACTTTGCAAATTTGCATCATGTAAAATAATTCTGCCTGGATAACAATTTTCTCAATATATCAAGGTCATAGATGTTCACAACTAGTGTTTTATGGTTAGTTATTTGTTCATTATCTACATCTTGCAACTACAGAAAGGTTACAACACGTATTATTTTAACCACCTAAAGAGAACCAAGATGCAATGAGGATTTATTTTAGGCTTCTGAAAAGAAAGTTCATGTTCTACCAAAACAATGCTGAATGGAAGTTGGGGTACTTTAAAGCTTGGATTGACATGAAACTGTCCCAGAGCAATAATCAGTCTAAAAGATGAACAAATGGTAAATGGATTGGACTGTATTCATGTTGGCTATTCTCATCTTGCTGACTTCTCAAAGAGCATTACAACAGAAATCAACATTCACTCATACACACACACATGCACACACACGCACGCACGCACGCACACTCACACACACACACACACACACACACACACGCATTCATATTGGTGGAAGAGGCTACCTTGCATGGTGCCAATTGCTCAACAGGAGTGATAACCACTCATACAGACACTCACACACGGACTAGGGTTCTATATCTTGACCAGCTACATGTAGACTACAGTGGCTATGGATTGGAACAAACGATCCTCCAATAAGTGGACGAGCGCTCCACCTGCAAAGCCTCAGATGCCCCTGATACCATAACATATAAAGTAAAGGTGTATAAACCTGTGGATATAAAAACTTAAGAACTAAATTCCTGAGATGCATATCAGAAAGAAACTGAGCTGTCCATCTCCAATTAAAACTGTGTTTTTCTTCCTTTTACTCCAGTTTAATGTTTGAGCTTCACTGTGTAGAATGATGTATGTGCAGAGTTTGTCACTGATCATCAGATTCACTGCTAAATTGAGCCAAGTCACGCATGAGATGAACCTGCTCTGGGGTAGGGCCAAAGTGCACCGCCCCACCTCCAAGTGGGCTGCGGTAACGATGGCCAACCCTTGATGACCCCTGTCTCTACCTCAAACAAGCCTGTGTTCAGACTCAACTTATTTCAGTGCAGGAAACTAATAGAAAGAGTTTTTTTCTCCAGTGTCCCTGTCCCTGTACTTTCAGTTTCATTTTACTGTTTCATCATGTTCACTTTCAACTGTTTCAGGAGTCGTGTTAGTAACTGCTGGTGTAAACCAAACATTCCCTTATTTGCTGCTTCATAATAAAAGCATTCAAATAACTAAATAATGGAGAACTTTTATTGGGATTCTTTCTTTTACGAAATTAAACATGCTGCAACATTTGCTGCCCAATTACTGGACTGGCTTTATTTAATAGTACTTCAGGAGGAAGAGTGTTCACAGCCACACCTCTGACCACTTCATAAGACAAGTGCATCATCAGTTAAAGACATGCCTTCAAACAGGCACCCTTGTTGTAATGGAAATACAAATCTCAGCCATGCTGGGATGATGTGCTGAGTCAAACCGAGCAAGGCCAAGCTGGCAGATGTAATGGAAAAATGCTATAGAAGGCTGTTTTTACATTCATTGCCCAAAGTGTAACTTTTGAGGTCATTGAAAACTGAATTGGTTGAACCATGGTCCAGTATTCAGCAGACACAAGTGTGATGTGAAAACTCAAAGCCTCCAGTGCACTTACACTGAAAATAGACTTCACAGGGAAGTACTGTAGGGGACATCTTGTGTCCAGCAGTTAAACTTGTGAAAATAAAACCAGCAAGTGGAAGCATAGGATTACACTTTGTAGAAACCTGATCATCACCATAAATCAGATCACTTTTAGATTTCGCAAATGTCTGGTGTGAATTTAACAACTAATTCTAAGGTACAGTTACAAGTTTTCCAAAGTTTTTTAGGTCTGATTCACTCATATTGGCTTTCAACAACGTAACCCACGCTTATGAGTATTGTAGTAATAAGACCCATCTAACATGCCAAACCTGATGCAATGTCTACATTTGTTATTAATTAATTGAAATAAATTAAAACAGATGGCTTCAACTTTAATCTACAGCTCAGTTACAGTTACAGTTATCTTAGAGTGTCCTGGTGGGTTAGGTTAGGTTTGAGGGAGACTTGAACTTTTCCTAAGCAGTGGCCATGACTGACAGCAAGTGAAATGTGACCACAAGCAGGAAACAACAAACATGACTCCTGCTGTGATCTCTTGTTTACTTTAGCTATAAAACCATCTAAATGTTCATTATCAGATAGTGGTGTGAGAGTAGCAGGTAGATACAAGACGTCATTGAAACAACCTTTATTCCAACAGCAATCAGACTCTTTAACACAAACATGCCATCAATGTAACACTGCTTCTCACACGCTCTGTCACCATAAACCACCCTAAACCACCACTTGCACTCCAAGCTACCTTGCACTATATATCTCAGGGATATATTTTGAGGGATTATATTTATTCATATTTATAAAGTATATATATGCATGCAGTACATCCCTTAAATTTGCACTGTGCAACTATACTGTGCAATGTTGATGAAGCTTCTCAGTCATACAGGTCATGGTAAATCTAGGTGCTGTATCATAGGCAACTGGACTTGTTTCAGTTTCTTGAAGAGTCCAGTTGCCTACGATACTGTACCTAGATATACTGTGCAATGTTCTGTTTGCGTCCTGTGCAATGTAATGTTTCAGCGCAATTATATTTATTCTGAAATACTTTAATATATTACTACACGCCATGTGTGTATAACATTTCTGTGTGACATAACCCTGTTAGGCTTTGCAGTAGATTTCTAGCTGGACCCAAAAGTGGACACCAAGACAGACGGAAGGCATTTATTGAGATGCTGCTGATAGTTGGTGGTGAAGAAGGGCTGAGGCTCAGGTAGCTGGTTCAGCTGGTGTAGAGGGGGAGACTCACAGTGGCACAGGTGGAGGGCTTGGGTAAGTGAAACACAGAACCTTCGATGTTTGAGGTGGCTTGTGGCAAAGGTGCTTGAGGCTGGGTCACGATGTGGCACGGAGATGGATCAAAAGGAAGCTTGTTCACTGGAGAGGGGAGGAAAAGGTAAAACTAATCGAATGGCAAAAAAACACAAGAAACACAGGAGAAAACTCGCTCTAGCGAGGCGACCATGTATCATATCCAGTAGACAAAATAAACAGCAGGGAGTAGGGTGAAGACAGGGTTCTTAAGCAGGCGCTGATTGAACCAATGCGCTGCAGGTGTGTGAGAAACAATTGACTTATCCCCAGCACCTCACTGACTGAAGATTAAGTACCTTTGGCAAAAAGGCAGGGTTAAGACAAAGTGACATCCCTGTACAGTCTGCTCTCCACCGTAGAAATCATCACAGAAAGTGCGCAGAGCTCTTCAAACCATTTAGCAGAGAGCCAAAAGAAAAGCTGTTTTGAGAAAAAAAACTTTCAAGTCTGTGTCAGCAAGAGGTTAGATTAGTTAGAGATTTTAACACAAGAGGCAAGTTCCAGTTTGGTGACTACAAGGTACGGGCTGGACACAAGTGACGGGCACCCCTCGGAAGATGACACACTAAAGGATGCTGTGAATCCAATGTTAGGTCATCAGTCCCCCCATTGAAAGCTTAAATGGCTGAAGCTTACACCCTTATTGTGCTGGTTGCCTTGCCTCGGTCCAGGTTGAGACTGTGTTCGGGCATGAAGGTTGACTCAGTAGCCTGTAGCCAGCAATCTGAAGTTATTCACCGCCTTAAGGTGTAATTAGCTTGAGTGGACAGGGCTCTGGCATTGTTCATACTCGTGGAGTTTCAAACCAGAGTGAAGACAGATAACAGATTAAACTCAAGTGCGTTACCATCCAGTTTTATATCTAGTTTCAATCAACTTTCTACATTTATTACACACATTTTTCTTTTCATGGTCTGTTTTAAACATGTGAAGCTTCATTACTGAGCATTGGGTTTGATAAGTTACATCAATTCAGTTTCCCGCGAACATTTAACCTAAAGATAGTTTTCAGTGTTTCATATCACATTGAGGGTTAATAAATGATAATTTCACAATATGACACAATACATAGTACTAATGAAGAAAAAAATATACAAAAATCCAGAGGAAGTTTAAAGTGTATAACAGAGGCTTTATTTGCACAAAATAAACAATCAGGATATCAGCAGATGCATCACATCCCAACATGTCCAATAATTGACAAAACTGTGAGAATGATACAGAAACTGAACCTACACAAACCACTAAACCAGACAGCAAAGCAGCTGCAGATCCAGCTGCTAGTTTCTCCAGAGATCAGCCTTGAAATAATAAAGTGATCATCCAGCAAAACTGTTTGCCGTCCGCTTCAAAGATATTTAAACAGGTATAAAGGACAGGACTTATTATAATGTAGGGCACAGACAGCAGATGATATAATGTCAGGATAACTGCAATGAAATCTGAGCTTTATTTTAAGCCATTCGTAAATTCAAGTTAATCAGTATGTATCAGTATAATTTCCAAGTTTAGGCCTAAACTATATTCCTTATATCTTTAATCACGTCTGAACTGATTACACTTTAAACTGCAGACATACGTTCACAGTAGTGATGTATCACAGCTATATCCATGGACACCTTGGAAAATCTGTGGATTGGGCGGTCCAGGTCATAAAACTAAACACTGTGATTAATATCAGATGGGCTTCTAGTGGGTGAAGTAATACATCTCATTAAAGAGAAAAACATTACATCACCTGCACTATGAGAAACAATATAAGTGCGCCTCTCCGTTAAAAGAGGACTGCACAATTACGCACGGTACATCAGTTTAACTTTATTGATTATTTAAATCGCTCCACATTTATTAGTTCTGAGTTATGATTACAAAAATATATATATATACAATGGCATTTTTGGCAAAAATTCATCTGATGCCTCTACAGCTGTTAAAGCTGACTGATAGCTGATCCAGCTGTGATCAGATGCAGCCATCATCAGGAAGGGAACTTGCTTCACGTGGTGCTGCAGAGGAAAAGACCTCTCATTGCTCTTAAAACACATTTTATCGTTTCCTCTCTCCTTCCATGGTGTCTTCTTGCCTCTCTACGAATCCTCGGTGGGAGGAAACCTAGAAATCAAGGAAAAGAAGCAAATGAGGGAAATTTGGATGTAATTTAAGGAAAATTAGATGTACTGCCACTCATGTGGCCACTCATGGCAGCTTTATCTACTAATTACACTTCATTAGTAGAAATACGGGCCAGCTCCAGTGCTATCCATGACACTATTGCCTGTATGTGCACCCAGCTACAACCAACACTCAACCCAACCAACTGTGAACAGAGGTATAGGAAACAATAGGGGCTACAATATTCACCAACCATCACAACTTAAATTATATTCCATAATATTTCTAAGGCTGTAATCAACCAAAGAAACCATTGTTCGACCAAATTTCGACTAAAAATCGACTAACGGGGGCCTCGGTAGCCTTCCGCTTAATTAATTAAAAATAAACATAAAGACTAGTCGTCTATTTGCTTTAGATTAAATCATTTTTGTCCCTATTATTTTGCACTAAAATTAATGAATTAAAATGAATTAATTAATAAACACACTCGAGTCTGTCGGCTCTGACAACGTTTTGCATCACATGCATCTGCGCAATATCATAGCCCATGATTTCTGAAAATATACCATGTCAACTAGTGATATCAGCACAAGAACTGTTGAGGAATATTATATAATAATATAATTGTTTTTGTCATGTTATAATAATTGACAGACACTATCATTGAGACTGAACACAGGAGCTCAGCTTCGTGGCTGAGACACGAACTAGGGGATGCTGCTGTTGTGGGAGGGTGCACCTGCAGTTATAAAATGATTATTAGGCTAAAACATTGAAATATGCCAATTCTGATATGTTCATATAATTAAAACGGACAGAGCAACCTAACGCAGACAAGTCAGCTTACCGTTTTTAGGTGATATGCCACTCCCATTAGCACTTGGTACTTTCCTCCTCATCAAATATGCCATATGCAGGACACACAGCATTGGGATGGAGAGGACCAGCTGCGTGTTTACGCAGTGCCATATCAGCATGTAATTAACGCGCCAAAAATCAGAATTTTGGTCGAGCCAGAACGTATCGACCAATAAATCGACCAGTTGACTAGAAGATTACACCTCTAAATATTTCACTGGTGAAAAACTAACAAAGAAAATAATATAATGTTGGTGTCAGAAACTTTTTTCCCCATCATGTCAGTGGCTCATGACAAGTAGACCAAGTGGAATAGTGGTGCAAGCACCTCCCACTGTTCCTTCCACTTTAGTAGGAGGTAGTACGTAATCTGTTTCATTTGGCTTATGAAGTTTAATATGATGAGGAACATTTGATAGAATTTGCTAAATAGTACTGCGATTGAAATATCTTCAGCTTATTAATTATTTGAAATATTAATTGTATTCTCATTTGCACATATTTAACATAATTCGAAGCTGGATGTTTAATTTGTCTGGGCAAAATATTGTAGTTTGTTTCTTTTCTTTTAGAACCATGGCAATCAACCAGGAATCATTCTAATACAAACATTCACATCATTCAGGGAAAATAAACAAATAATAATTGATTGCAACCTGTGTTTCCCGGTGGTTTGTGGCTCCAGTTTGAACCATTATATCCACAACAGTTATTATAACAGCGTATATACTATGTAGCAATACACAGCAACACAATGTAACAAAACAGCAACGTTTTTAGAGACACAACACCTAGGTGATGAATTAAATGGCGGATTAGTAAGCAAAAATCACCTTCCAACCTTAATCTAGTCTCAGTTTGCTACCTTCACCTGGTCTCTGAGGCAAGTAGGTAGACAATCTCCACTCTTATAGTGGGGGAAGTACTGATCCAGGGGTTATGGACATGGCTTTGTTTACATAAGGTCTGAAGAGTTGGCGGAACGAAGGCAATCATTACATTGAGACCGTAGTGAAAGTCAGTGACCAATAGCAAATCTCAGGAACATGTTAGCAATTATCTGTTACGGAGGTCACTAATAGGGGGCACCGTCCAATCCGCACCTGGACCTTTAATTGATAAAATATTGAGAGACATTTTGACAAAGCATTTCTTGTTGTGTTAAGAACCACTAGGTTCAACATACAGTATGTGGCAGTCGTAATGCAAGTAAGATATTATGGTAGTCTGTGTCTGCTTTAGGATATTTTTTCCAACTTAAACCTCTTTGAACTAATTGAATACCCCTGATCTGTTGTTACATTTTGATGCAGTTTAAGACAAAGTAAATGAGCTTTTAGCATGCTAGCTTAACCAAGAGAGCATCACAACACATCTCACCTGCGCAAAAGCTCACCCACTTTGCAACTTACATAAATCATGCATCTATTGTGTGTCATTAACATAAGTCCCCCTGCAACAACAGGTAACCTGGGACAATGAAAACTGTTTTCATAGTTTTTCATAGTGCTTTACTACCACCCAGATTGATATAGGATGAGAAAATTAACTAATGCTGTTTTAATACAGAAAAAGAGACAGAGACAGAAATTCAATATCAACTATCAAATAAAAAAAAACAGGTAATTCTAATAATAGAGGATGACACTGATTTCAAGATAAATTATCATTGCATTATTCTATACTGTGCTGTATATTAGCAGCACCCATTTTAATAATGAAAAACAATCTGAAACATGTAAGTTTCATATATTAGAAGAACTGAAACAGAAACTCTCTATATATACCCTAACCCTAACCCTACTATACACATATTATTTTATATTTCTTTTAGACCATAAAAACACAGCTCATACACTGACAATGAATTCATTTGCCACTATGGTTTTAAAACTTTAAACTTTAAACTTTTCCTGTCTGATTATACAATAATTTTGAACAGGTATGTTTGTGGTAACCTTGGTTGACTGACAGGACCATTTTCACGCATTCACAGATGGGATCAGTCAGTCGGTGCAGGTTGGTGAAATCTTTGTGTACCTTATTATAAAGTGTCACCCTCATTTGTCCAACCAAAATTTTGACTTGTCCTGGACAAGTTACCACACTCACTATAAAGTACCACAGGTTTCCCTCACAAGCTTTGAGCTAGCCAACTGACGTTAGCTAACACAATAAGCCAGCCACGGTTCATCAGGCTCATCATTCATTATTGTGCAGAGATTGCTTCTTTTTTAGAGCAGTATTTAAGAATTTTAGTTTAAATGTTAAAAAAATGAACTAAAATGAACAATGGTTTGTCAAAGACATCTACATGTTGGGTTCAAGAGATGCCTTCCATCAGAGAAATACAAAACCAGGTGTCATGATCCTGGGTTTTGTTGTCTTATTTCATTGGCCCTACCAACACCTGCCAGTGTTTCTGTCTATGTTTTTTTTAATGTGTGGATTATTTTTTACACTTATATGATGATAACTATTAGTGTATGCATTGAACATTATTGTTGTGGAGAGGTTCATTTATATATAATTCACAAAATAAAATACATTTAAAAAATGAATCTTTCCATTAATAATGAGACCAGTCTGATTCCATAAAGGAAGACCATTAGATGTGGTTGGACCTTTCACCAAGATTATTCCCCACAGTGGGAATATCCAGGTCTATTTCAACAAAGATTTCCTTTTAATTATTATTGGATATAATCCTAACTGGGATTTCACAAGCAAAGATTTAGTTTTGCACTTGGTCATTGAACTAGCATGTAATACTTACTCATTACTCATTAGTTCTCATCCCTGACCACACACACACACGCACGCTCACACGCACACACACACACGCCACGCACACACACACACACGCACACACACACACTGTACTATATATCATATTCAGCCTGGGGCTAAACCTCTGTTTCATAGACCACCCACACCACATCCACACGTTACACACTGACTCACAAGGGAGAAGAGAAATCTGGACCCCACCATATACTAAAAAAAAAAATGCACTTAAGGTTTTTACCTTAAGGTTCTATCCAGGTTTGGTATGCTGTTGAAAACCTTTTGAAAGAAGAGTGGGCTGTCGGAGTTGGGGCCATACACATTTACAAGTGTGATCAGAATAGAGTTTAAAGAGCCCGATACAATTAGGAACCTCCCTTCAGGGTCAGCGACGGTGGATGAATGGATAAAAGGGACATTTTTCCTGAACAATATTGCCACTCCTCTTGCTTTAGCACAAAAGTTAGCCTGATATATCTGGTCTATCCAGCTGACCTTCAATTTGTTTATAAATTTATGTTTGACATGGGTTTCTTGCAGAAATAGTATGTTTGCTGACAAGGGATTCAAATGTGAAAAAACTTTGGCACGTTTCATTACATGACCCAAGCCTCTCGCAGTCCAGCTCACCATCTTATATCCCTCCCACTGTGTGTTAGTTGCTGGTGTCTTATGTGGTGTCATCCAACACGTATAAAAGGTACAGGTTGCCAAGAAAAAAAAAGGGGGAAAAAAGAGGAAAATAACAAAAAACAAGCAAGACCTAACAGCCACAGCATAACTGGGTAACTACCCCAAATGTAGTACCCTCCCTCAGTTAGCTGCGACTAGCCCGAACTCGGCTAACTCTGCTCCGACAGCCTGCAGACATGACAGCGCAGGAAGACCGGACCAGCACCCCTCCGAAAGTCAAGGAGGAGGTGATGGACGGTTCTTATGCTGGTACGCTTGGGCATGAGGGGTAGTTCGGCTGTACTTCAGAGCACGTGGCTCACCTAAGATGAACGGCCAGAGAGCTAGCTGCTGCCGCTGGCTTTGACTCGCCGAGCTCGGAGGTGCGCACCGGAAGTGACGCATGGCCGGATGTAAACAAAGACCGGGGCCGCCAGTGTGACCAGCTCCAAGTGAAAACGCCAAAATACTCCGGTAAGGCAGACTGGGAAGCCTTCCATGCTCAATTTGAACTATTAGCTGTGAACTGTGACCGGTGAGTTGGCCCCTATGCTTGGAAGGGGGGTGGTGGCTATACAGGCGGGGGGGCTGGCAGTGAACTTTAGGGTGTGGGTCGCAGCGGTGCAGGACCCCTGCATATTGGGACTGGACTTCCTGCGGACTGCCCGCTGTGTGTTAGACCTGGGGAAGAACACACTGACCTTTCCAGGGGGTCCCACAGTTGAAATGGTGCACCCTACACAAGCCACAAAACCACATCTGCCAACCTTGAGAGAAACAGAGGTACATCATGAGTCGAATCCCCCACCCCAGGCTTCACCCCCTGCACCCGTGGACCCAACCCCCCCATGCCCCAGCTGATGTGCAGTCCCCTGCCCTGGACTGGCAGCCCACAGCAGGAGGACAGGTGGACAGAATGGCAGCGGTAAGAGAGATATGGAAACGCAGCTGCGATAACTTGGAACCTGAGCAGCAGGAGTCGCTGTGGCGGGTGCTGGTGGAATGTAAGGACATTTTTGCACTGACAGAAGAGGAAATGGGCCTGACACATCTGGTGCAGCACAAGATTGACACTGGGGATGCACGGCGCATCAAGACACGCCCCCGCCGCCTTGCCCTGGCACATCAGGCAGCTGCAGACAGCGCGATTGATGAGATGCTGACGGCTGGCATCATCGAGCCCTCGACATCGACAGCCCCTGGGCCTCGGGGGTTGCGATGGTCAATAAGAAGAAAAGTCCGAAGATGAGGTTCTGCGTCGACTACAGACCACTAAACAGCGTGACCAAGAAAGACTCATACCCACTGCCCCGCATCGACGAGTCTCTGGACTTGGTGTCCGGCTCGTCCTGGTTCTTCTCTTTAGACCTACGCAGCGGGTATATCCAGGCAGCCTTGGGGGCCCTGCGGCGGGTTCTACAGAGGATAACAGCGGCAGGTCTGAAACTCCACCCCGACAAGTGCTGCCTCATGAGGAAGGAGCTGGAGTTTGTGGGACACAGAGTTGGGGGAGAGGGCATCAATACGTTGGAGGAAAAAGTGCGGGCAGTGAAGAGCTGGCTAGTCCCCACCAACTTGCGAGAGCTGAAGAGCTTCATTGGACTGGCGTCTTACAACAGGCGGTTTGTGCACGGCTTCTCTTGTATAGCTGCGCCTCTGTTCCGCCTGCAGCAGAAAGACTGTGATTTTACCTGGACTCCTGAGTGCGAGCGGGCCTTCAGCTCTTTGGAGAAGGCCTTGACAGAATCTCCCATCCTCACCCCCCCGGATCCCAACCTGCCATTCGTCCTGGACACAGACGCCAGCGATGTTGGGATGGGGGCGGTATTGAGCCAGGTGTGGCCTGGGGAGGAGAAGGTGGTGGCGTACTTCTGTAAAACTTTCAACAAAGCTGTACGCCGCTATTGTGTGACACGCAGAGAGCTCCTTGCTATTGTGAGAGCAATAAGCCACTTCAAGTACTACCTCTGCGGCCTGCCCTTCACAGTCCGAACTGACCATGCAGCCCTCGAGTGGTTAATGTCCTTCAAGGAGCCAGAGGGGCTGGCTGGAAGAACTGACGCTGTACGTCTTCAAAGTAGAGTACAGGGCTGGAGCTCACCATACCAATGCTGACACCATGTCTCAGTGCCCCTGTGCTCCCAGCGGCTGCCGATACTGTGACAAGAGAGAGGCCCGGGAGAAAGAGCTCCGTATGGATGAGGAGCGAGATCCCATGCATAAGGGAGACGGGCCGGTCTGCAGAGGGGCACAGGTCGTTGACTCACCCGAATGGAGAGCGCAGCAGGAACAGGATGACCAGTGATGCAGTGGGTGGAGTCAGGTCAAAAGCCACAGTGGAATGAGGTTGCGGGGTGCTTGCCTGCCACCAAGGGACTGTTTGCAAAGTTTGAGGCTCTCCGAGTGAGGGATGGAGTGCTCCAGAGAGCCTGGAAAGAGCCGCAGGGGAGGAGAGGTGCCAGGTGGGTGGTGGTCCCCAGAGCACTGAGGGAGTCGGTGTTAAAGGCCTCTCATGGCACTACGGGAGCAGAACACTTCGGGGTCTCAAAAACCCTTCGTCGACTCTGGCAAAGTTTCTACTGGGGCCAGCTCAGGAGCGATGTCGAGGACTTCTGCCGCCGTTGTGACCTCTGTACAGCGCACAAAGGTCAAAGGCCGCCATGGACTATTTCACAAAATGGCCAGAGGCGTATGCCATACCGGACCAGGAGGCAAAGACTGTTGCAGATGCTCTGGTGGAGGGCATGTTTGCCAGGTTTGGGGCGGCTGAGGTTATATACAGCGACCAGGGAAGAAACTTTGAGTCAGGTGTGTTTTCTGCTATGTGGGACCATCTGGGCATGCAAAAGACTCGAATTACACCTTTACATCCTCAGAGTGATGGACTGGTCGAACGGTTCAACAGAACCCTGGCAAATCAACTCACCATCCTTACTGCAGAACATCATTGTGATTGGGACATGCACCTCCCTCTCATCCTATTGGCCTACAGGTCGGCTGTGCAGGATTCCACCTCATGCACACCTGCCTTGCTCATGTTGGGGCAAGAGCTGCGGACACCAGCAGAAATGGCTTTTGGTAGACCCCCAGACACACTGGCGGTTCCACCTGGACCGGAATACGCCAGGAGGCTCCAGGACCTCCTTCCAATGACACCAGACTCAAGCGTGTGGAGACGCTCCTTGGTCTCTGTGACATTTGACTGGAGCTCTTGTATTTAGGTGATAGACTGACAAATTTGTCCACTAGGTTTTTATTCAGGTTGACGATTGCGTAAAGCAGGTCAGATGGTGACGGCTCTTTGGACATTGAAAGCGTGCTGGCCGAATCCCCCGCTGTAGCATTAGCCTCGTGGCTTCTAGCTAGTTCACCCGACTTTTCTTCGGTCGAACACATGCCTGAAGTTGGGTCCTTTAGCGTATTCTTCTCAATTGCAAGTTAAGGAGTCATGGTGTAGGGATTTAAATCGGAAAGTGTGGGAAAAAAACGTGTTTTAGTTCGGTTATTAGCGGAGCTATCTAAAAATCACTTCTACTCCATTGTATGTCTAGTCACGCCCCCTCTAGGTTTGATGTATGGGTTTCACTTACATGACTGTTAGGTGTGTAGTCTATAAATTGAGAATTTTCACAGTCTTGTACTTGATTAGTTTGATGAGGAACTGCTACTCTATCGAGTTGAAAAAACATTTTTATATAGAGAAATGTGTAATTCATAACACAATTGAAACAGGATCAAAATATTATTACATATTATGTCTTGCGTTTCACTACCAGATATATTTTAGTGACAGAGCTGTATATAACACACTCAACCACAAAGCTATGACGTCACAAGATTTTAGTTTCAATGATAGTTCTGGAGCAACATTTATTATGATGCTTTGAGAACAACACAAGCACAGTAATGCATTTGGTGAGTTCACAGACTGGATCCATGGACTGTTATTAAAAAAATGTATCGATTTGTTCCTTGTCCTCATGTACACTGATGTGTTTTGTTTTGTTATATCCTTCTTCTCATGTTTTATTCTCATTTCCGAGCACTTTATCTCCAAGTGTTTTGTTCTCAGAGCTTAATATAATAAAGTGAACTTTCCGTAAACATCAGACAGACAGGCAGACATACAGACAGGCAGGCAGGCAGGCAGGCAGACTGGTGCTGGAGAGATTGAATATCTCGGGCTGAATTCCTGTCTCTGTCTCTATTGTGATATCTCCAAGACGCCTGTCAAACTTTAGAGGGAGGCAGCATAGAGGAAAGAAAGAAGAAGGGAAAAAAACTCACTTTGCACTGAACTTGTGAGTGATACCTTTGGCTGCCTTTGTGCCCCCCTTTTTGAGTGAAACATAAAGAGAGTTGCTAATCCTGAGCTCAAAGAGGGCTGGCCCTGTGTAATTACAAACGCAATCCAACACTGTCTTCTGCAGTGTTACTGCCGCCACATGAGATGCAGGGCAAGGGGAGTCAGAGGTGGGATGGGCAGGCACAGTGAACCAGACTGAGATGTATCAAGTTCGGTCAAATTGCTGTCAAAGGAATGCTTTGGCTGCGTGCATCCACACATACAAAGACACTGGCTCACACACACATTACGCGGTTAGACATGTACTTTCTGTCAGTAGCCTAGCCTCTGAGATTTTCCTCTGCTGATGGGAGCCAGCACATTGCTGGATGCTGATGTCACAGTTGAAGTACCTCTCTCTGATTTTGTGTTATTGTGTGCCGCCAGCTGCAGCTGAGTAACCAAAATCTCTAAATCGCTTTTCTCCCTAAAGACAGTGAGCCCTTTCACCCTTCAAATCTGCACTGTCCTCTGCTGCACACTCACGGGCCTCTCACAGGGCTGCGTGATGCATGGCTGTGGACAGGGAGCCTTTCACAGGCTCTGTGCAACACCCAACAGGTCTTCACCCCGCACTCAGATCACACTTGTGCCGGTTATATGCACAAGACAGATTGTGACATCTGATCAGACTTAAGATTCAAGCCAAAAACCATGGTTGGGCTCCATGTTCTGCTTGTGGCAGCTGTCACCTCTTTAGACTAGAGTTGTCACATTTCAAGTTTCAAACGTTTTTAAACCTTGCCACTGACCATAGAAGAAATTCGATGATGCCTCAAAGTTCTAATTTTCCAATACCACTTTTATATTTTCTAACCCAGCTGAGATCTAAAAGGGAATTAGTTTTAGGAGGCTTTGTTGGTGTGATCTTTACCCAGTGTTAGAAATGTTACAGGACATTAAAAATTGTCGCTGGTGAAGCTATTAGCTACTCCAGAATGAGTTTAGTTTAAAATATAAAAAAATGAAGGCACATTATTAACAGTGTTGATGTTATGTCAGAGGTGAGTATGTACTGTGTACTGTGTTGCAGAGATGTCCACTGAAGTTTGCAAGTAATACCACTTTGTTCCACAAGAGGTGACAGTCTGATAATAATGAAATGATTCTGGATTAAGAGTGGCAAACTTTGAGACGATCACTGCCGACATCATCTTCCGACCATCCAACACCACGCTAGGGAAGAGAGGAAGCGTGTCGGGATAAGAGCCATGCTAATCAAGCTTGGATTTGAAGCTGCTCCTGGCTAATGTCTGCTCACAGGAAAAGGAAATGGACAAAATGGGACTCAGGCCAGATTTATAAAGTGCACTACACAATTTTTTCCTGATTCTATATGTGATTTTGTATGTCTATACATTAAAAAGTGTACATATCTTTTATGTTCTTCTAGCATGAAATAGTTACAAACGTTGTTAACTTAAACCTTGGATGAAATATGTAACATTCCTGCATTAAAATGTCTAAAACTAATAGACGTTTGCTATATATTAAGTTGCATATAATCCTTAATGTTTCCAACAGTCATCTCATCATGCTGACAAACTGGGCTGATAGATCATCTGACTACATTCTTTCTTAACCTCAGGTCAGCAATTGTGTGTGTGATTGTGCAACTTCGCTCTTCCCAGCGTGATCACCACTGACCCAGATGATGACACACTTAAGTAGTCTCCAGCTGAGATGCTGACTTGTAATTCGTGAAAGTCCAGGGTATGGCTGGGAGCTAGTGCCAGGCTCTCCTCTGATCTTCTCCCCTGCACAGAAACCTCCGGGAGGCAGGACCACACGGTCTTTATTTATCACTGGTCCACCACACACCTAATCCCTCATACTGTGCATGATGGAAAACCTCATTCCAGAGCTGACAACAACCCCCGACACTCTCTTAATGCTGCTCTCACTCCTGTTTCTCTTCACCCATCCCTCTTTCATGCTGTCTGCATCATGGTACAGTGAGGGGTAAACACACCAACATGATTTACCTGGCTTTGCATTTTTAGGATTATTTAGTCTTTATAGAGCAGTCGGGGGACAAAAAAAATGTTTTTCATATGGGCACCTGACGACTTAAGACAATTGTGAACCCACACATATCGGTGGCATGTGACTTGTCTCACACACCCATTGATTTTATGTCTTGTCTCATTGGGACATGCTTCTGTCCCATTTCCCAATTTTAGAAAAATAACACTTTCATCACAGTTTCAGCACACGCTGACTGTACTCTGTACATGCGTCAGATGACTTTACCATGCAGAAAGACACACAGTATATCTGAGCATTTCTTAACACATTTCCATCTGTTTTTGTTGAGCATTGTTAACATTATGTGTACCCACTGGAGACCATGCTCATTGTTTGAAATATATACATACTCAATGTTAGGTTACCTATTATTAAATATGTATACATTATAAAAGTGTTGCATCCCTTCTTTGTCTCGAGTATTACAAGAGTAACCTCCTTTGATCATATATCATGTTATGAGGCATGATTGAATGACTAAAATGATGGGAACCTGAGCCTCTCATTCATCTTTGTGGCTTTCCACAGTCAGAACTCAACAAGTGGAGAAGGAGTTAGTTTCCAGAGGGGACAGATGGACACACTGCAGCAGTCAGATTAAATATCACTTCAGACAAACATCCCACAGAACCATTCATCGAATGTAACCAAGTACATTTACTCATTTACGTTACTACTATCTTTAAGATCGATTTGTACTTTACTCGACTATTTACATCGCATGCTGTATCACAGCCAAAGCAGTGCATTTGTTAAATGAATGAATTGTATTGACAATCAGGGGAAAAAAACACTGTTTGTCAGGAAAATGCTAAGAAATCAGATTCAATAATCAGCCAGGCCATTAATCGTTCAACCCATAGTATACATTAAGTACATAGGTTAAACATGAGGGTCAAAAAGTCGAGACCTCCAGTAAAAGTAATCTAATTTTGTATTTGCTTCAAATGTAATACTGTTATTTGAATAGTAATATAATACTATACCTGAAAATTGAATGAAATAACCATGAATTTTCAGAATGTCTTAATATTTGGTATTATGTCCCTCAATTTTCTCAGTTACAGCATACACAGTTATTGTTGAGCTTATATTATCATTTGTAATGAAACAAATGTATAACATTCTGAACAAATTAAAATAGAAAAGTTTTGACTTGTGGTCTCAGACATTTTGACCCTACTGTACGTATAACTGGACTTGTACATGTCTAATCAGATACTTAAGACTAACTTAAACACTGTTTACATGTGTGACTTTGACTTTTACCAAAGCAATATTGTAATATCTTTACTTTTACTCGTGATTTTTGATTACTTTTACAACACGTGAAAGAACACACATAAAACTGAGCTCACTTGAGACTTAAATAATTTATTTACCACTAGAGCACCACAACAATACTGTGTTACAATACAGCACAGTGGGTCACAATAACATCATCATCATCATCATTATCATCATCATCATCATCATCAAAACAACAACAAAATACACATAAAAAATAACAGCTCTATCGTGATAAACTTGGTGCCTAGCTCTCTTTGTTCCTGCTTTTCAGTAAGTCCACTGGCACTAAACACCTGAAGGGGCTGGGGTCAGGTCACCTACATCAACATTCATTTAATTATAAGGGGGGAACATCGACTAACCAAGAAAACTAGGTAATTTGAAAATAGTAAGATGAAAACGGCATCAGTGCAATTTGTTTTAATAAAGACACAAAAAGATAATGACTCACAGACAGCATTTGAAGTTTGTGGTGAAATCAAAGTTTTCTGATGGCAGGAAGATTCAGACTGATGACACTACAAAACACTACTGCTGGTCTACAGGTCTCTGTTGAAGGTTGGACACATTTTTGTGATACATTTGGCCCTACAAGCATTTTTTGAAAGCCATATCTTTTCATATTTTTCATATCATATCTACTTTTCATTAATACCTTCTATAATCTTTCAGCAGACTAATCGCAAGCAGTGTTTCTCAAACATTGCTCCACATTCCTAAAGACAGCATCTCTTTTCCCTGAACCCAAACTCTCAGCGCTAGTGTGGACTGATCTTGATTGGCTCTAATGTCTGTGGAGCATCTTCACATAGCCACAGGCTAATCTTCCTATGTCACAGTGTGAGAATCATAAATTGCCCTTTTTATTTTTTCCCATCTACTGACACTTGCTGCTTATCGTATTCAGGGCCCTATTCTGTCTCTGAGTGGCTTACCCTGATATTAACCCTAACCAATTATCAGTCCAAATGCCTAAATCCAAACAACCCAACAAAAGGCAAAGAGTACCAACCAATCAGAGGCAGAGTAGGGCGGGTCATGCCGACACATCTCAGGAGGAGAAAACAAACTTTAGCACAACAGACTTACAAACAATTAAAACAATATTGTGAGCTGAATAATGACGTGACCATCTTTCAAATGAAGCGGAAGGTCAAACAGTAGTCAAACACCTGATTTTGCTATGAATTATGTTATTAGGGGGAGTGCCAGATTGGATTTGGAAACAGAAATCACAAGCATGATAGCTTGATACTTTGAGCTAGGGGGATTTACGGGACAGTAGTTTTTGAGACTGTGTGGGTCATTCCTTCACAACACCCTATACACCTCCTTCTTTAGTTTTTTTTTATCTGTTTCAAAGATGTCAGGGAAGAAGCAGACAGACCTGCTTTCATTCTGGGCAGCGAAGGGTCAGAGACCCTCTGCCACAAAACCTGCCAGGCCAGAGGAGTCCGAAGAAACAGTGGAGGAGACTGTGAATTTGATATGGCAACAGTCTAATCGTAATGAAGTTTACGTGTATGAACATCTTTCTAGTCACTAATTTACTGCTAATATTTCTTGCATGTTAACAGGTATATTCAGAGTAAAGACAGAGAGGGAGAGATCTGGTATAGAAAAAGAGAAAATGAGCAAATACTGATGTTTAAGACCAGATAATGACATTACAACAGTCTAATCCTAATGTTCATTTAAAATGAGATATAACTTTAAATCTAGCTTTAGGTGAAACTTGGCAGCCCTGAGATGTCATGTAAGCCTGACACGATGGTTATCAGGGACAGGATTACTGTTATGTTAGTGATATTGAAAAGGAGTTATTGTTCATGAACTTTCCAGCACGTGTTTCACTGACAAACCAGTTAGCAACTTAGGTTGAAGACACCGCTTCACTCTGTCTGTAATGTCATCTTCTCAGCTGTGATGCCCTACATGCGCTGCTGGCCCTGCTGAGTCTGAGTGTGTTGTTAATAATGGAGTCAGAGCGTTTATTGGCCAGGCTCTGATTCTAAAGTAGGAGCTCTTTCAGGTTTTTACTGCTTTCCAATATTTTGTAGAAACGACTCACAAAATAAGACCAGAATTATCCTTTTAAGTGCTCCAATGTGATGTTTTTTAGGCGAGTATTCAGATGACTTACTTTACAACATTTGTAGACAATAAAATGGAGTAGATGTTAAATATCATCAGTGCAAGGTTGATACTGTCCACCATTTTACCTGGGTCAAAATTTGCAGGGTGCTAAACCATAACCATGAGCATCTTCCATAGCAAAATAATGGAAAGATTTAGACAATTAAAAGGATCCCAAACAAAGACAAACACAAAATGAGGATGTGGTGTGGTATGACTGTGAAAACTGGAGAGGGGTGAGGCGGGGGAAAGGGGATGGAGGTGGTGTCAGGGGCGGGGCTTGAGTTATTTTCAGGACTTATTTCACATATAGACACTTATCACTTATACTTCCAGTGTTTGCCTTACTTTTGTGTCTCGGTGTGACAAGTGTGTGAGGTGATGCATGTTGACAGGGCTTTGGAAACACTATAGAGGGCATCCCTGTGCCAGAGCCATGTCTGTGTTACTGTGTGTGTTTGGATGTATGTGTAGCGTGTGTGTGTCCTGTGCAGTGGAGTCACAATCAACAAAACTTTGGCATGACTTTGATACCACTGCTAAAGATAAATTCGTTTTTTTTAAATCAAATTTGATCTCAGTCACCATGAAAATGGGTGCATTGGAACAGGCAGGCAACAGAAACAAGTAGGGATGTTTCCAAAACAACTTTTTTTTCCATTAAAATGTTTCCTTATTAAGGAATTGTGACCCAGAAACGTATTAAGTGGGAAACTTTGACGTTGAAAGAAACAAAGTAAATAAAGCAAAGCAAAAAAGAACAAAAAACAGACAACTTGTATGTAAAAATATAAAAATAGGGTCTTTTCTGAAAGACCTTAAACATATTTTTGATATTTATTTATTTTTCATGGAATCTGCATCCAGTTTACACTGTCAGAATTAGCAGTTGAGGCCTACATTTAAAAAAAAACTATGAAGTAAAATATTTTTTTAAAGCAGCAATCAGTGGCCATTGCCAGTACTGCATCTGAGGCACTTGATCAACCATTTCATCACATGCTGACCTGGATCCCACATTCATAAACTTAAAACCATCTGCCACACATAGCTGACTATAAACGTGCCAACGTCAAATGTGGAAACACTATTTCATTGTTTTCAGTTCCTGAAGGACAATAATTAATTCTTGCTTCTTGCCGCCTTTAGTTTGGTTGGTTTGGTCACATAAAAACAATGTCACCCAGACATGCGCAGCACCAATTAACTGCACTGGCTCTTGTCTTGGAGAAAAGGGTTTAACGGGTATAAAATGCTGTGTGGTGACGCTGGTTTTGCAGAGTAAACTATTACACACTGCAGAGGCTTACTGTGACCTGGACTCAAGTGTTCATCATGAAATTGTTGATGTGAACCTGTGTCAACTGACTCTGCAATGCAACACTCTACCTCTGGTTATTAGCACTGGTATTAAAGTCAAGTTTCTGGTATCATGACGCCACTGGTCTTGTATGTTGTGTACGCAATGAACTAGCATTAATTAGTTCTGTACCTGTACTCTCCACCACACCTCTCCTAACGATGCTGTGTGGAAACAATGCTGTTAGTATATAGTGCATGTAATAAAAATTACAGTTGAAGTTTAACTGTTTGTATGCCCAAGTCCACTGTGTGTATGTGTGTGTGTGTGTGTGTGTGTGTGTGTGTGGTGTGTGTGTGTGTGTGTGTGTGTGTGTGTGTGTGGTGTGTGTGTGTGTGTGTGTGTGTGTGAAGGAAGTAGAGAGAGAGTGTTTGTGCTGGCTTGTAAGGGGTTCTAGCTGCACTTGCAGGACTTGACCTTCATATTAGAGAGCTGCTCTATTTTGGGGGTCTTGCCGATGTAGTAAAGGATGGTGAGGGGCTCCAGGTCCTGGGAGACGCAGCAAGGCGAGGCTGATGCTTCAGGGTTGATGGTGTTATACAAGCCCAACACCTGGAACACAGGAATATTCCATACAATGATGAAAACGTAAAGTAGGTTGACGTAAGGGGCTCACAGGGTATCATACACTGTACAGATTGTAAAGTCCCCTAAATAAAACTGATTTGAATGTGAACTTTGACCCTGTCCCTCACACAGTACCTTGGAATGCTGGGTGTCTGCGCTCCACAGATATGGACAGGCCCCAGCGCAGAAGTTGGCCTCATAGCCCTTTGGCTCGTGGATCCACCTCCAGCCCAGGTCCTTCTTAAAATCGATGTAGAGTGACCGTAAGCAGCAGTTGTCCTGAACGTTTCTACAAAGAAGGTAAGGGGTGAGGTGAATCGTGACCTTGTAATCTCATTTAAAGGGTAATTCCAGTTGGCCCTTTTGCTAAAAGCTCAGAAGAATTTTTTCATGATGGTAATGAAAGGGACACATTCATATCTTCAAATCCCAGGATACTATATTACTGCCCAATCATAGTTGTCATAACACCAGAATATGGAGCAGCTCTTTTCCGCAGGCTGTGAGACTCCTCATCGGGTGTCGTCCACCAATCGGAGGGTCAGTGGTTCGATTCCTGACTCCTGCAGTCTACATGTCGAAGTGTCCTAGGGCAAGACACTGAACCCCAATTTGCTTCCACCAGTGTATGAATGTGTGTGACTGGGTGAATGCTGACTTGTGCTCTAAAGTGCTTTAAATGGTTGCTAAGACTAGAAAAGTGCCATACAGTCATCATTCCACACTCCACTGCACAAAATAGTTTGGTAGTTTTGTTTTTCTCCTATGTAGCACAAAAGAGCTTAAACTTAATTTCATTTTGCAAAAAAAAGTAAATTAACCTTGGAGCAGAGAAGATGAATAAATGAATGTCATCATTATGTCCTTCTGTTAAATTTAACATCAATTCAGTGCAGTGCTATCCATAAAAACAATTCTCGCCATGGATTAAGGTTCATACAGTAACACTAATCACTCTCACTGGACAGCTGGTATCAGTATCAGCCTATCTGGTGGTTGACACTGAATAAAAACAACTAACAGGAGGATTTATTGTAATTCCTGGGACCTGAGGAAAACTTCAGGTTAACATTTGTAAAGAGAAAGAGAGTTAATTCCCAGTTATTACCTGGAACAGTAGGCAGCATCCAGGGCTCTCTTAGTCCGATGGTTCTTGTACTGGGACTGGGTCTGGGACTCCAACCGGTATGAAGGCAGCAGCATGAGGAGAAGGTGTGGAGCTCGGGCGCTATGCCGCCGCTTCTTGAATGCCTTTAGGTCACCGCCATGGATGAAACTGTCATCAATACCTGGAAACATAACAGAGAGATCAATAAGCTATATCTTACTGATATCAGATGATCAGTGAACCTATTATGGCATCACACATCTCCTCCCAAGTATAAAAGGTCCAGATGTGGCTTTATTTCTTTAGATAACTTGATAAAGCAAGATGCCAAGTTCTTGTCGAATTGTACAGAAGAGCAATAGAAAATATTCTGACTGGAAACATCACACACTGACATGGTTCATGCACAGCCCAGGACCGGAGGGCTCTACAGCAGGTGATTAACCCACCCAGAGTACAGTGGTACTTATCCACTGAGCATCAGTGATATAGGTGAGATGAGGTGCCTGCATAGCACCCAAAGGATACTAAAAATCCATGCCCACCCCACCAACAGATTTCTGACAGGTTTCTGTCTATCTCCTCGTGTTTTGTCTCATTGACAGGTTGTAGTCCTTTAAAACGGACACATGTTCCTTACAAACGACTAAGGGGGACGACTCTGTGACTTCAGACGTCACTCATGTCAATCAGCTGTGACAGGTGGAAGCACAGTCACAAGCAGTTTAGGCCATTTCATTCTATTCTTTTATTTTTAGACATTGCAGCTGGACAGAACCATCATATGGCATCATTTTTTCTTCTTCTTATCAACTCCCAAATGCAGACAAATCCAACACTGAGTGTATCCTGCCAACAGGTATTTTGTGTTTCACAGCCTGTTATGTCCATCCATTGTGCCATACAGCTCCACTGTTTCCAAAACAACAGAATCACATCAGCCTCATGTCCCTTCATTACCATCAACACACACACAGTAGTTTCTTCTTGACGGAATCACACATACATCGAGATCATTAAATGTGGATTAATCCATTTCTAAATAGTTGTCACTAACAAATATACTATTTCCTCCAGTTTTATTAACATTTATTGAAAACCACTAAATAGAATTGCACTCAGTAGAGTGCATACGTCTGCAAAGGCCCAACAGTCCCCTTTTAATACAATCAGGCCTAATCCAATATCAAACTGGGTAACCCTGTATCACTCTAAATTTTAAACTACTTAATAACAATTTAAGCTTGCCAGATCTGCATCATATTGTGCTTACTCATTGATATCAGCTGCCTGAATACGCCTCATCAAGAATGAAAATGTCTGAAAACACAATCTTAAAAAAAGTGAAAAGTGAATGGGGTCTATTCTGGGTCTATCCCATCCTTCATCTAAGTTTTGAGAAAATGGTTCAGTAGTTTTTGTGAAATCCTGCTGGCAAACCAACCAACTGACAGAAAAACAAAGTAACAGACACATATGGATACATGACCTCCATGGCGGAGGTGAATATGGAATAAGACCAGACGTGTCCTCCAACATCCTTTGACATTTTTAATTTAATCAAATAACCTGCAAACCGTGCCTCCAGCTCCTCACTCTTGTTGGGAATAATGTAGTTATTTGATGGTACGAATGTGCAGCACGGGCAGTGCAGGCTGATCTTGAATCCACTGTTTCTGTCTGTAGAGAAAAAAGTCAAGCGATAAGGTGACGGAACATTCAACCCATGCCATAAATGATGAGGGATGTGCTACAGTGATGGGAGGAATACACACTCACCTCTGTGATTCAGCCACTCGCTCACTGCCTCCGTCACATCAAACGACAGCCACTCTCCCTCCGTTTGTGTTCGTACCACCTTGCTGTCAATATACCGCTGCGTTGGGGACATCAGGTCTTTGTGTCCTAGAATCTATAGATAAAACAGAGGTTTGTCCTGTTAAAGTCGTGAAACAGAAATAATATTTTAGAGCAATTTATTTAAAAAATATGAATTTATGTATGTGTGTTTATTAATGAGTCAGGACATGAGAGTGCATGAGTGCTGAGGCTGGTGAAGAAGGCTCTCTAGCTAACTAGTGAGCATGAGTCTAGCTCAGTGGCTCCCGCATGTTTACAGTTTGTCACAAAGCAGACCTTTACATTACATTACAACTATGTAAATCATCAGAAGTAAGAGCCATTGCTGATATATCCACTGGTTATAGCACCAGAATCATGATTTGTATGTATGTTGCTGCATTGAATATTGGTCTGTAGCTGGTATCCAGCGGCGTTGCTGTGTTGTGTGACCGTCAGCCTGTTGGAATTATACTCTTTAATGACTATTTAGCCTCTACCGGATGGAATAATGCATTAATAATTTTCTTTTGTATTATTTAATATTGGTCGCTGTGTTCAAATAATGGGTTAAGTCTCTGCATAAAATAAGTTGATGAATAAAAGATGGGAAATGGTCGATGTATTATTCCCTGAGAAATTAACAAAAATGCCTAAAAGCCCTCACAATGCTAAAGATAGTGAAGTCTGGATAATATTTCAACTGTATGGTATGTGGTTATGGCAAACATGCACAGCATCACAACAGAGCGCTCAATACATAAACACAGAAGACACACCATTAACCAAGGTAGCTAAGGAAGACAGTCAGAAGGCTAGCAGCCTGCTCTTTTCTCTCTGATTGATTGGCCAGGTCTGGGAGGAGCAATGAGAGCATAACCAGATATTGGACAGGACTGTTATTCTGCTGTCCTTCAGAAACATGTGCTTATGTTGGCTCATGCCTGCCTAATGTGTAAAACACTATTTGTGCTGCTTGCGCTGAGATCTCCTGTCGGGGCTGCCGTGGGAAATGTGACGCTTGGAAACTAGCAGTGTAGAGAAAAGAATCGATAAAAGAGGTTTTATGATGGTGGGTCGAGGGCTAAGGAACTCTTTTGAATTCCCCTTTTACTTCATTAATGTTGTAAATATTGAAATTCTGAGTTTGAATTTCTTCTCCAGAACTACATAGTGCCTCTTTAAAGACCTGTAATGTTTGAATATGAAACCAGAACTTCCACAAGTAAGAAAGCCTCACTCAAAATCCAACCCAAATTACAAAAGAAAACAAATCCCTGAAAACCTAACCTTGCAGCATATTCTTACTATTTCTTGCAGACAATGAATATTCATGTTTAATGCCCTGTTTCCATTGTGAAGAACGCTTTGGTGCAACGTGACTGGACCCACTTTTGATACCAGGTACTGGTATCCCCTCAATATAGGCATGATTCTTAGCTGATCATCATAGACCAGACCCAGGAAACTGCTGTTTATGAATATTTCCAACAGCAGATCTGTTAAATCTGTTTGTGCCCAGATCAACATCAACGTGTGCTTTGGAAGAGCACAACTGTGCTTTCAGGTGCTTTCATTGTTTATTGAGTGAACATCCATGACACAGGATGGGTGAACTTTAAAGGTTTTTCTTTAATGGTGCTATTAATGCAGAAGTGTGGGATAATAGTAGGAAACTCCTGGGCACACTGTGGGTGGTTCTGACTTGCAATCTTGTTTGTGACTGTCGTTGGTGTGTGCTGTTGTTGGAGTGGGAGGGGGACGTGGAGGGTGCTGTGATTCTAGGATTCATGTGCATATCTCAGGGGTTTGGCTTTTTGCTGGGATTGTTGGGCCTGTGTTGTTGTTTATAGTGGAGAGGGGGAGGCCCGGGACAGGTGCAGGGTGGAGGTGCTTTAACTGGTGGTCTCAGACTTTTTGACCCTCTACTAGTTTTTATTAATTATAACATTTTATGTGGGTGAAATATCCTTCGACTAGAATTGAAGAGTGGTTTGTGTGTGTGTCCGTTTGTGTATTCAGCTTGTTTTTATCTGGAGCTGCTGTAACCTGGAAATACTTCTCATTCCTTACTGCACAATATCACAGATGTTTTTCTGTTTAATCAATGCAATTACTAACCATATAACACTCTATAAATGAGGTTATGTTTTTATTACATTATGATGTGTAAAATAGAGCAATAGTCCTTCCGAGCCTAATTTCCAACAGTAACTCTTGAATCATTTGTAGGGAACCCTGGCAGCTCCTACCAGGTGGAGAGGAAAATGTGTGTACCTGGTAGAGCTCGATGCGCTGCTCAGATACTCGGGCCCCGGGGTTTTGAAGACGGAAGATCCTGAGCTCGGCCTTCACCAGGTTGGAGGCATTCTTCTCCATGGAGGACACATCAAATGTCAGTCGCCTGAAGTAACGATTGAAGTGTGTAGGAGAGATGACATCTACAAAGAAGGAGAGAGTGATTGAGGATGTGTGTGTCTGACAGTCACTTTCACATTGAGGGGTTTCCTTGATGCTCTTATCTGGAGTAGTCGACACTGAAGCAAGGATGAAGATCTGGATCAAATGACAATAAGTAGAGAGTAGGTACTGAGATCTGTGTAGGATGTGTGTCGTGGTATCTGGCAACCCATCCCGGAAACTGAGATGAACGTACAAGCCATTCTGTCTGTGCCTGATGTGTGTCACTCGAACCTGTGCTTACTAAAACCCTCCCCTCCTCACAGTTTGCTGCTGAACATGGACGATAGACTTCCAAAGAAGAAGAAATAAGCTTCCAAATTCCTCTCGGTGCGAGACTTTCCCCTTTATTAAATTTGCCCTCTGTCACACTTGCTCATCTTTTGCCTCCACACTGCGGACTGTAGTCCTGCATCAGTAATCTTCCTCTTCTTATTTTTGAGGGGTCCCACTCTCGCAACAAAGCAATGTTTCGTGATGTCATTTTTAGATGTTGACTTTTGATCGCTAGAAGAACTTAGAAAACACTGGAGGAATGAGATGTTTCATTTGTGCATGTGAGTAATAAACTTGCAGTCATGGTCATCCTCCCCTGGCCTCTAGACTCACTACACACTACAACCAAATGAGTCTACACCTCCCCCTCCCCTACCTGTCACCTCTACAGTGAGCATCACAGCTGACAAAGTTAGGAGACGGCTGGTGAGACTCCACTCAGGCAAGGCTGCGGATGGTGTCAGCCCAAGGGTGCTCAAAGCTATGTGGAGAACTTCAGTCTTCAGCATGAGCCTGAGTCTACAGAGGGTCCCTGTGATGTGGAGGACCTCCTGCCTTGTCCCTGTGCCAAAGAGGACGCATCCCTGTGGCTTCAAGGACTACAGACCTGTGGCACTGACCTCCCACATCATGAAGACCCTGGAGAAATTTGTCTTGGAGCAGCTCCAGCCCTTGGTCAAACCCCTCTTGGACCCCCTACATTTCGCCTATCAGCCAAAACTTGGAGTTGAGGATGCCATCATCTACCTGCTCAACCGTGTCTACGCCAACCTGGACAAACCAGCAAGCACTGTGAGAGTCATGTTTTTGGACTCCTCCAGTGCATTCAACACCATCCGTCCGGCCCTACTGGATGAGAAGCTGACAGCGATGCAGGTGGATTCCCCCCTTGTGACCCGAATTATTGACTATCTCACTGGCAGACCATGTATATGTGTATGTGCACTTAGATAGATATATCAGATAGAGTGGTCACCAACAGGGGACTGTCCTCTCTCCCTTTCTCTTCACCCTCTACACCAGGGACTTCAACTACTGCACAGAGACCTGTCATCTGTAGAAGTTCTCGGATGACTCAGCAATAGTTGAATGTATCAGTGAGGGTGCTGAGGATGAGTACAGGACTACTGTGGACAACTTTGTCACATCGCGTGAGCATAATCATCTACAGCTCAATGTGACAAAGACCAAGGAACTGGTTGTGGACCTGAGGAGGACAAGGTTCCGTTGACCCGTTTCCATCTAGGGGGTCAGTGTGGACATTGTGGAGGAAGTATCTGGGGGTCCACATTGATAATAAACTGGACTGGATAAAGAAAACTAATACCTTCTTCAGGAAGGGACGGAGCCTTCTCTATTTTCTGAGATGGCTGAGGTCGTTCAACATCTGCCGGACTATGCTCAGGATGTTTTATGAGTCTGGCCAGTGCTATCATCTGTGCTGTTGTGTGCTGGGGAAGCAGGCTGAAGCTATCAGACACCAAAAGACTGAACAGACTGATCCGCAAGGCCAGTGACATTGTGGGAGTGGAGCTAGACTCTGACGGTGGTGTCAGAGAGGAAGATGCTGTCAGAGTTACATGTCATCTTGGACAATGGCTCCCATCACTCCATGACATGGTGGTCAGCCACAGGAGTACATTCAGCACTAGACTGATCCCACCAAGATGCACCACAGAGTGCCACAGGATATCATTCCTGTCTGTGGCCATCAAACTGTTCAACTCCTCGCTCTGAGTGTCAGACACTGTGAGTCAGTAGGAGGACTCTTGACGATTGGTTTCTCTCTAATGTGTAATAATTAAGACAAACAAATAACCTATATATTTTCAACTGTAGGATTATTTATTACACTGTATATATGAATATATTCTAGTAGTACCCAAGTGTACATTTCTTGTATTTTTGTTTTGTTTTTGTTGTTCTTGCTTATATATGTTTTTATTATGATTATTAGTATTATTATTATTAGTATGTATATTCTTGACTTTGAATGGGAGCAGCTGTAATGCAAGCAATTTCCCCTTGGAGATCAATAAAGTATTTCTGATTCTGATTCTGATTAAAGAACATGTACATCATGGCAGCCATCAGTTCCAATGTTTTCTACAGCTCTCATGTTTCTGTGATGAATGAGTGGAACACAAACTACTTTGTCACCAAAACATTCATGAAGGTTGGTTCAATAATGAATTTATTATAGGTCCTCTGAAAATGTAACCAAATCTGCTGCATCAAAAATATACGAACAGAAATTGTAATATTTGGTGAAATGTCTCTCAGACATTTTCACCTCAGTTAGGTGCTTCTGATATCCATCTACAAGCTTCTGGTCGTCCTCTGGCTGAATGTTTAACCACTCCTCTTGACACAATCGGTGAAGTTCAACTACATGTGTTGGCTTTCTGACACAGACATGTTTCTTCAGCACAGTCCACATGTTCTGATGGGGTTCAGTCAGGACTTTGGGAAGGCCATTCCAAAACATTCATTGTAGCCTGATTCAGCCATTCCTACCACTTCTGATGTGTGTTTGGGATCATTGTCCTGTTGGAACACCTTACTACACTAAAGATACAACACAGGAGTTCACAGGATAAGGTGTATAGTTGAAAGAAGGCTAACAAAAATGTTACTAGTAAATACATAGCCTATTTACACATATTTACTATAAGGATATAACTAAAATACAGTGAAACAATATGGGAAGTTTCCAGCTGAAATAAGGTATTGCATATATTACAGTAAAAACTGTACATTGAAGATATTACAAAACATCAAACAATGATGGCAACACTGTTGAACTGTAAATGCTGGGTATGCTTTGACTTCTGTTATTGGGCTGCTTTTGATTGGCCACTGGGCCGGTTATGTCACAACCATGGACATGTCGCATCTCTACATGACGTGATGCTGCAGCTGGGTGTGACTACATGGCTACATTACTGTATGTATGTATACACATGTACAGATATACAAGGCTCGAAAGAGACAGATTGCAAAAAAGTTAATTTGAGGTATTAGATGACTATATATCCTGTCTTTCAGTCCCTAGAATGGGTCTAGTCCAAAAACACTGGATCATACATTTTCCATAATGCAACATCATAGCTTTTTGTTTAGACTGTCACTACATGATACAGTCCACACCTTTTAAAATGCACATGTCCAGTCCGAGGTCTTTGTTAAAAAAACGTATAGTCTCCAAACCCAAACCAGGATAATCCTGATGACATGACATTGTTGTATGGTGATGGTCACATGACTCCACAAAGCTCCTCCACAGCCACATTATGCAAATATTTTCACATAATTAAAACTCTATGTAACTAATAACAGATCTTAATGCATAAAAACTGTGAGGTGGCCCGTTAAAGATCAGTTAAAATGCTTCATATTTCCACTGGCATTAGACCAGTACCACACCATGCACAGTAGCAGCAGCCTCATACACTACTTACAACCATGTGTTTGGAAGTGTTTGAAAGACGCTTACACAGGACTGGGGTGACACACATAGCGTGACAGCTATATGTGTTGCCATGTCTGACACACACACACACACAGCAGTTCCAGCATCCCAAGGCACGGTGAATTAGGAGGCCCAGAGGTTTTAAATTGATGGCTGTAATATAAGACAGAAGCCTGGGATTAGCAAAACACTGCAGTTTGTTTAGAGCAAATTTACAATCACAGCAACTTACTAGCCATGTGGCCTGAGACCAGCTCAGAGAGGCAGGCAGAGAGAGAGAGAAAATAGTTTTGAACTCATT
>OMLP01003166.1:4499-20747 GCA_900302685.1 Spondyliosoma cantharus | reverse complement strand
GTTAAACAGGCGGTGAGTTACATCCTTTAAGGCA
The DNA here is from genome assembly GCA_900302685.1 of Spondyliosoma cantharus. Taxonomy (NCBI): domain Eukaryota; kingdom Metazoa; phylum Chordata; class Actinopteri; order Spariformes; family Sparidae; genus Spondyliosoma; species Spondyliosoma cantharus. Next base: position 20,713 of record OMLP01003166.1, on the reverse strand, counting down.
GAGTGAGAAGGATTTTCCCCAAAACTCAGGAGGGGGTGGGGGTGGGGGGGAGAGAAACCAACTTTGAATTTTGTGTCTACAAACCACAACCGACAAACTCTACATGTCCTGCCTTTAAAGGAAAAAGTTCAACCAATAATGAAAGCTCAGCCACTATCTACTCAGCCTCATGCCAGGGGAAAGATGGGTGAAGTTTCGTATTCCGCAAACAGCGTTGCACAACTAAAAGACAACATAAAATGGCTCCTCACAGCTCGTCCACCGTAGTCCAAGCCTCCAGAAGCTCTGAGGATGTTTAGATCCTATTTCTAAAGTCTTAGCTGCTAAGCTAAATGTGTTGCAAGTGCACACACCCTGTCTGAAGCAGCTCCACGGCACCTTGATGTCTTTTCAAATCAATTTGAGATCTCTGGGCTTCCCTTTGAATTAGTCTGTACGAGTTGTGTGGAGCCTTATCGTGTTTTTTTTTTGGTTGTTTATTGACATTTTAAAACCAGTCCCCATATATGTCAGCTGCTTAAAGCTACAACGCCGTTTCGCTGTGAAGCTCCGGAGAGGTTTCGTGGACTACGAAACTTCACTTGACTTTCCGTCTGCGTGAAGGTGAGCAGACAACGACTGAGATTTCACTTTTTGAGTGAACATTTGAGTCTTTTAATGAGTCGAGATGCCTGTTGCAGTGAAAGAAAGTAAGAGCGAGGGGCGGCGAGAGAGAGGGCACGCAGAGATAAACGAGTAGGTGAGATGGTGTAGGCGTAACAGATGGCAAGCTACCAAGCTAATGCACTCTGGGAGAAAGTTAGCATAGAGATATACTGTAGATATACTGTACAGTGTGCATAAACATGTGATCAATCTCTGGGGACGGTCCGGCTCCATCTACAGCGCTGTTCGTACATTTATGTATAGAGACGGATCCTGCTTGGCTTCAGAGCGCTGTGTGCTCTGCATACCTGCAACAAGTTACACTACCTCAGACACACTTTATGACTCACACTCGGATGACACACGTGATTCAACATCTCTTTTTAAGTTCAACGTCAAACCAGGAGCAGACATCCTGTTATACCTACTATGTACTGCTTTTTCTCGTTTCTTATGATGGGGCAACTCACCTTCGCCTATATTTCTGCTCTCATTTGCCAATCATGCTGAAGTATTAACTAAATTAACTATCTTAACTTAGCTATTATTCCACAGTGAGCCTTCATTTACTTTATTTTTGCCGTCTATTGCTCGTTTTTTCAGAACTGAGATGAAAAAAAGTTAAGGTGAAGATAAAATCAGCAGTCATCCTCAACTCGTGCTGGGCAATATATTAATCTTTTATCTTTATCACGACGTCTCATCTTAGATTTGGGATGTCATTTTGTGGAGATACTGCTCAGATGTTCACTTCGCTGCAGCACAGTGAAATTATATCCACATTACTGATGATCGTTATCAATAAATGTCACTTTGTGTTACTACTTTGTGAGTACCATCAGTCATCCAGGCAATTTTGTTTCAATATTGATATCAAGGTATTCAGTCAAAATGATTGTGATGTTCAATGTTGTCGAATATAAAGTGCTTTTGAGCAGATTTCACAAAATCAATATAAATATATAATTGTGAACTGTGTTATAGAGAGGCCCCACAGAAGAGTAGTGGGTAAAGACAAATATATATATTTTTTTATTTTATTTAACTTTTTCTTTCCATTTGAATTGTGCCATGAATCACACTTTGTCAGTATCAAATATAATTTTGCAAGTCAAGTCGTAAGAGTAGTGAAATATCATTTAGTTGTGTGTAACATCACATCACATCGCCTCGCCCAACGCACATCACCCACACCAACATGGCCGTCACCTCGCCATCCGAACAAGTCCGTCGATATTTACAGCTTCGGTTACGTGAAAGGATGTTGGTCAGTTTTGTGAGCAAGCACCCCTGGGGACTCGGGGAGTGTTGGTGTTAACACTTCCAGCACAGGAGCTTTGGACTGGGATGGGCCTGGACTAGCTGGTTAGCATGCTAACTTTAGTATAGATCACCATCACGTCAAAAATGCTGTTTCCTCACATTCTGTTGATGATTTCAGATTTAGTTTTTAGATTAAAATTCTTACATATTGCCCCTGTGTATACAGTACTTTTTTCTTTTCTTTTCTTTTCTGAAACAAGGTCCTGTGGTGGTCCAGCAGAAGGAGAGGGAGTTCAGTTTGCCCAGGTGTATCTTCAACTCCTAAAACTCATCCCGTTTCTTTTCCATGACATCATCTATTCCGGCATCTGTTTTTCCCCTTGTAGCTCTGCTCTAAATGAAATGAGAAGTGACGAACTGGTTGAGGACAGCTGTCAGGAACTGATTTCAGAAAGAATTTAATATATGTGTTTGCAAAAAAAAAAAAAAAGGCTGCCATGCCAATTGAATGTCAGATAACAATGGATGAAATGTGGAGAGGCAGTGGTTGGAGGCAGGGGGAGATTCAAAGCAGCAATATGGTAACCAGTTTTCAGTTTCCAGGCAACAGCTGTTTGTCCACCTTTTGTCGGTGGACTGAGGCTAGAGAGGGGGTTGTCTTCATTCATAAGCTAAGCGGTCACATGAAGTGCCGAGTGACTCATGTCACAGACCTCGGCAGATACCCGACCTCACACAAGACCAAAAACACATCCCAGGATCATTAATGATTGTTTTCTATGGACGGGCTAAATTCAACAAATTGGATTTCCGCCCCAACAGAAGCACGGCACCACCGGGGCCGCACGCAAAAACTTTCAATCTTCATTCTATTCGGGTGAGGACAACAGAGAGCGCAAAGCCGCCCAGAAATATCAGTGACTGCATGCAGTTATTCATCCATGCCCATGTGTGCTGAGAGGCTTCAGTGTAATGAGACACCTGCCATTAGGAGCATAAAAATATGGGGGAAAACAGGGCCTTACAAAAAAGACCTCTTTTCCCTTCAAAAAAGAGACAAACTAACTGCCCAGTCGCCGTTCACCGTGAAAAAACAGACATCAGCGCTCTCATTTTCGAGAGTGCACACACGCTCTCACGTGCTTGTACACAAACAGCCTTTACCGTAACACCGTTATGGAGATATTTACTCAGGAAAAAGAAAAAAAATGGGAGCAGGTGATTAGTTGGGCGAGGAAGCAGCAGCAGAAGGAAATTCAACTATAGATGCAGGTTGTCCAGAGGATAAATTATAAAACACTGGAAGGCACAAGAGGAGGTGGAAAATGGAGGCGAGACAGCCGAACATTTAGGCCCAAGGATGTCTTCTTCTTCTTCCTCGAATACACAAGAAGAAATTGTATTCACTCGAGGACACTTCCACGCTGATACACACTTTATTGCTCCTGGACCAAACTGAGAGGATCAGTCACAAAATGAGTAGCAACATTAATGACCCACCAGTGTGGATCTAGTGCAGCTGCCTCGCCAAAAATGTCATCACGACCTTGATTTTTATGATAATCGCTTGATTAATGAGCCGCTAAAAACCTGTTGATCGCTAATAGCCCAGATTCAGTTAGTTTTGAACACAGAGTTAAGAAATTAAGCACCGTCTGTAAACACAGGCGACGGATCTGAACAGATGTTGGCAGCAGTTCACGTCCTCCACAAAGGCCTTTTTTTTAATGACACAAGAGCTCATCATGCCCACAACTGATTTTAAGTGAGGTTTTTGTTAGCGCCTGTGAGCAGCTGCGACTGATAACACTGTTCATGTACTGTTTCTGGGGGGAAACTGGGGATTTTTATAACCAAAGGAATAAGATTATGTTAAACAAATGGATTTCATGTGACACAGACTAAGATTTTAAAGAAGATTCTGATCATCTTATGTTTAAACAAGACTGTGTTAGGGCCCCTAAAAAGGGCAAATTGAAATTTAATTAAATTGAATTGAATTGTTTTTTTATGTTCCAGACAGAGTGGAAACTTTCAGCCTTCTCATAAGAACATGAACAGTACAGAAAAATAGTAATATTCACAGGCACAATATGTAAGAAAAGGTGATGTTGTAGGTCCGATCGGCCACCATTCCCTAAAGCATCACTATCGACGAGTTGGTAATGAGACCCAAAACCCTATTTTCTTACACATTGGACCTTTAATGCAGGTCCAAGTAAGGAGTAAGTTACAACTTAAAAACTTTACTCACTGCAGCCCATAAGTACGTCATCAATCACCACCGATCAACATCGGTGTTGGACGACACTCAATCATTCATTAAAATAATTCAGTATCTAAGCAAATTATCTGAATAACATTACTCACCGATATACTCCCATTATTTGGGTCAGGATCCAAAGATTAAACAACATTAAGAAAATGATATTTTGGTTGGGGAATACCTTTTGCTATAAACAAAAGAATAAGAAAATTAAATTAATGACAACAAAGTGGGAGAAAAAGTGTTTTATGTCCGGACGGTTGAAGTTCTGCTGGTTGAATTTGGACTAGGAACAGCAACAGCTTGTGTACCTCACTTGCTATTTAATACTTAAAAATGGCCCAAGCGCTGCCAGTTTTGGAGCCATTGATGAGAAGAGTTTAATTATTACCATAGATAACCCTTGGTAAAGGGTTGTAAACCTGTACATTGACACAAAAAAAACCCACGTAATTTGTACAATTTGTGTTAACGTTCAGCAACCAGAATAACTTAAAAAAACTGAAACTGATTTACGCCTATTCCATCTTGTGAAGGGCTCATTGCAAGGGGGAAATAAGAAGAGTACACCTGAAGTTTCCATAGAGCACCTGTATGTGGTCAACATAAAGACCCCGCAGTGCTTTCACTCCCTTGTCTTTACACTCGCTCAGTACTTAGGAAAGCCACCGCCATCACACAAGACCCCACCCATCCTCTTCACCAATCCTTTCAGTTATTGCCATCAGGTCGCCGTTACAAGGTCCCACTAGCCCATAAAAATATTTATAAAAAGTCATTCATTCCCACTGCCATCAATAAGTTGAATATTTTAAAACCAGCACCTTAACTCCGGCCTAGTGTTCATTGTTGTTGTTGTCTGGTTATTGTTGTTTGTTACTGTGTACCACTGTGTGGCTATTGTAGTGACAGTATTTTTTAAATCTATTGTTGAACCTGTTGAAGACAAATTTCTGTCACTTGTGACAGACAATAAAGTTTTTCTTATCTTATCTTATCTTACCCCGCAGTGCTTTCCCTCCCTTGTCTTCTTGAAATCCCATCTACCCTGTGGCTCTTCATTACACTAGTTTGAAGCTGTTGTGATGTGTCAACTACTTCTCGGAAAACCCCTTCAAACAATGCTGTCCTTGTATGAGACCTACAGATTGTATTAGTTGACGAAGGCAGGTAAAATCACCCCAAAAATGTGACATTTCAAAGAACCACCAGAAAGAAACCAATGGCAGCATCTGGGGAGAGAGCTACAGCAGTGGTCTTATCAAGTTAACCATCAGTGTAAAATGTAGATGAATTCTTCTGAGTCAGCTAAGAGGCTTCAAAGAGGGAGAAAAGGGGGGACTGGAGGATACAGAGGGAGAGAACGAGAGGCTCTCTTCACTTTAGGTGAGACGTGAAATGTGTGGAAACACATGCCGTCGTCTCCATCTTTTATTAATTTGGTCCTAAATACGGCGGAGCAGTTTTTTTCTTTTCTTTAATTCCCCTGTTGTTCTCCAGCACATCACATGCTGGAGCACCCTCCCCATCGTCCTCAGGCTCACGAGGCACTGATGCAGAGACCAGTGGTCAATCAGCATGCCAACTGAATGTGTGTGTGTGTGTGCGTGTGTGCGTGTGTGTGTGTGTGTGTAATACAGAAAAGGCGGACTTCATCACATTTCACATTTTCTGACACCCATGAGGAGAAGGCTGAGCACGAAAAGAGTGTGATGAGGGAAGAAAAGAGAAAGTGTGATCGAGAGAACAAGAGGGGGAATAGGAGGCACAAGGGGTGAGAAAGGGAATGAAAGAAAGAAAGAAAAGACAATGGAGGAGCGTGGGAGTGATGAAGAGAAATGACAGAGGCCGCGTGAAATATTCCACTTTTGAATGCAAAACACTGCGGAGAACGGCAGAAGCACACGTTTTGGAGTGGAGTGCAGTGAGGACAATGAGTTAATAAATAAATGTTTAATTTAGAACCACTGTACACGGTAAAAGCTGACATCGGAAATGTATACAAAACAAAATCAGTGTGTGGAATTGTAAACTAAGAAAGGGGATTGATAAACCCATAGCATCGATGTGTCAGTGATGTCTGCAAACAAAACATACTGGTTTAATCTAATGGCACAATGCAATGTGCAATATGAGTGACCCTCTTTTACAGTAGATACAAGTCATTTTGTTAGACTGTTGTTAGGAGTCGTTCTTGAGAATTTAAGTAAAAAAAACAAACAACAACAACATATATATCTCTGTCTTGGCAATTGTTATAGACTCAAATGACCTGAAACCTGTTTAACAGAATGAATAATAAAAACATTATAATTAACTCAAAGTTATAATCATAATCTTTGGGCCTGCCATCATATTAATGGTTCCAACATGTAAGATGCAAAATTAATTAAGAGGTGCAGTATGTAGGTATGTAAGAAATGGCCACCAGTCGGATTCATACTCAAAACAAATGAGGGGACATCACATCACCAGAGTAACTGAGGACTGCTGCCAACCATAGCTGTCATTAGCTAGTTAGCTCAGTTAGCCGTGCAGCTAGCATTCCACACTTAGAGTTCGATGAACCAGGAGAGTGTTGGTGTTTACACTGCTAAGCACAGCAAGCTTTGGACCGTGACGGGCCGGGGCTAGCTGGTTAGCATGCTAACTAAAACGTACATAGTGCACCTTTAAGAGTCAAAACAATTTACATTAATTCACAGGTCTGAAATGTACATAAAGTTAAATACGCTTTCTTAAAAGAGTTGCAATTAAAATGTTTAATCAATGGGAAATAACACACAGAACAAATAAAAAAACACCATATAGGTAGCTTCTTTAAGGCATGTCGGTGTAGTGATGCAGAGTCTCGCTCTTCCGATGTGCACCGCGGAACTTTATTTCACCAATGACGAGAGACAAATAACGTTTTGATCCCATTTGAATTGGCCCATGAATTACATATATGTTGTTTATCAATTTGAATTTTTCCAAAAAGTCACAGTTTTAGTTTAGTTCATGCTCAGTGAACTACGTCGTCTTGATCAATATACGTCACCAAGAACAACATGGCTGTCTGCGCGGCACAGAATAAGAATTAAAAAAAAGGTGAAAATCACAATAAATCTGTCCATATTGTCGGCTCAAGTTATGTGAAAGGAGAGTGAGTCGGTTTTGTGAGCTAGCTAGTATACGAGACTGGATCTACAAGGTTTCAGTTGCTGGATTTCTGTGAGCGTTAACTGAGATAACGTCCTAAAGCTTTCAATCATGTACTTGTACTTGTGTTGTAGTCTTGTACTGTAACTCTTTTAAATCTTTTAAATCAACAAACACAATTCAACGGGATCCATCATTTGTTCCTTGCCATACATAATTTTTTCTGAAATAAGGTTCCAAGATTGTCCACGGGACGGGGGATGACTTCGCCTATCTATGAATAAAAAACTACCATGACTGGACAACAGTTCAAGCAATTAAAACATGGAAACAACCTTGATTAAAAAAAAAAGAAGAAAAATCAACCCACATAGGTTAGTCCAAATCCAGTTGGTCTACTCCCAGCAACTGAAGCGAATTGGATTTTGCATATTAACCGCAGAGATCCAGGATCGGTCCGTGTCTCACATGTATCTGTTCTTGACGTACTCCCTGTACATCAACATGTCGTCCCTGCACAGCACCCTCACCTGGCCCTGCCCCGTCAACACATGGCTCTCAAACTCGTCCCGGCTGTCTCGGTCGACCTGCGGAAGGGAAACTGCGTAGATGCTGTCCTCCGGGAAGCAGGACACGGGCTCTCTGAGAGGTGGGGGGACAAAGAAGACGGAGAGGGGCACAGGCATGTTGAAATAATGAGATGAATTGAAGAACCACTTTTAGACGAGCCATGTGATAGCTATCTATAGTCCCCAAGGACTAGAAAATATCTGAACCCAACCAGAAAGATCCAGAGAGAGGGGGTCATTAAGAGGGCTGTTAATGGAAACAACACGAGGATAGCAGAGATGGGTGCTTTTAAGGCAGAATTACTCATATTTTCAAAGAAGCTGGACTCTAAATCATGTCTCATCATCCTGAGAGCAGATTATCAACCGCGTGCCAGTCAGGTTGTCCACTCAGTCAGCTAGTTCCACAGCAGCTGTGGCCCTGCTGAGGAGGCTGCACAGACACATGGCCATGGGTGCCTCTCAAATGCACTTCCTTGATTAGTGGCTTTTTCAGACACAAAAAAAAAAGACTGAAATAAGTATCATGCTGAACTCCTTAACTAGGGCTTTAAATTAAAATAAGGAGGCATACACCTGTGACCAAAGCAGCCAACTTGAAACCAAAATAAAAAAATAAAAACATAAAAACAGGCGGCTGGGAAGACACCTCGAGACACCCTCCTGCAGCGCACACAGCTCCAGCCTTTGAGAAAAAGACTCCTCTGCACTTCTGGTCAATCTGCGCCTCATTTCCGATGTGGTGACAACAAATACTCCATTTATGTAAATGAGTGAGCAAAAATGGCGCACCAAATCAGGCAGAAAAAAAGTGTAATGGGCCCTGGTGAAACCATTTGGAAGACCACAAGAGCTAGAGTGTGCGATAGATGTATTAAAAGGTGGAAGGGAGAGCATGAGAACAAATACACAAAAGTGCAAAGGACTAAATGTACCCTTTTTAAATACACATTAAATGAAGTAGCACACTAGGTTTCAGGAAAATGGCACTGGGTCAGGCCATATTGTCATTTAAACAGACATGTCTTGATTTGCACTCTGTCTTTTGACTTTTGGTTACCCTACACACAAAGCGGATATCTCAGCAGCTCGTACAGATAAACTTTACAGCCTGCCGAGTGACGCGACAAGTAGAGTAAAGCTTCAAAAATGTTTCTTCCGCACTGTGTCACAATGGCCAAGATAGATGTGAAATGTACAGAAGATAAGACTGGAGACTGAGACATAAATCTCTCTCAAATGATTCAATAAATATAAGACTGCATTTCCAAGAAAAGCTGCAACACTAAATTACACATGAATAGTTTAAAGAAAGGGAACATGTCGTTCTTAAAGTCAGTCTAACTGCCCGTTTATCTGATCTGAGCTGATTATAATTTAAGGAGGAAACAAATCATCACACCTGACTGATGCTTGAACCCACCACGCTATTTATATCATGTCCACTTTAATCCCCCACCAAGGTTTGCTAATGCCTGATGGGTCCAGAGCGGAACCAGGAAGAGGGAGGTGACTCCCCCTCAACGGCCCCTGACAGTGGAAACACGTTTTGGATGTTGTAACAGCGTCTTTGAATAACACTGTTGCACAACAGCATACGACTCTGCCGGACCCTATGGACCCTGACGTGAGGAAATCCAGCGATGGATGGGCGGACCGAGGAATGGCCAGAGTGAGGTGCAAATAGATTATAGGAGAAAAGGGGGAGATTTAAACTGAACACGGATGAAAAGACGCTTCGACACCCTGCTGTCTGAGGTTAGCTTTGCACATGTCTGTTTCTCTGCCACCTTTGTGTGAAGTGAAATGACTTTGGTCTTTTCTATATGAGAAATTGCGTTTCTCTTTCAGTCAGTATGTACAAAAAGACACATGTTTTAAGAGTCATGTGTTGACTTGGTACAGAATTTTGTCCTTGCTAGAAAATACATCTGTGACGTTTCAACCGACAGCCTCTCCTTCAACCGTCTCCCAAGTCACCATTTTACATCTTATTAGAAGAGCGAGCGAGTGATCAATGTTCCTGTCAGACCAGGGCTGCATCACTGTATTTACGGATACAGTCCTGAGAATGTATACAGTAATCTGTTCTTTTTCAAAGGGACAGCAGTTTGTCACCAAGTATTCGAAAGTTAATATTTTTGGACTGACACACATTTTTTGTGCAGATATGCGTGGTTACCAGAGGATGAATCCTGACACTCGTGATCCTCTGACTTTTGCTACAGCGCCACCCTGAAGTTGACGTTTGTGGTTCTGATTTTGTGACTACAATTGAATAGATTGTCATCACATTTGCAGCAGACTTTCACGTCCCCCTCAGCACGAGTCGTTGTCACTTAAGTGACCCCATGACCTTTCATGTAATGCCATCATGGGATAACTTTTTTGTTTCGTCCTTTAGTTATGTTTCCTGCCAGTAAGCAAGCTAACATTTCACAAACATGGCAAACATTATATCTGTTAAACATTAGCACATTAGCGTTGTTGCTGTGAGAATGCGAGCATGCTGATGTTAGCATCTACCACTGCTCTGCTTAAATGTACAGTTAGCCATTACTCTGTACACCAGAGTAACAGCTAACGGCTAACTTGGCAAACAAAGTTGGTGTCAGTTGTGTTGTATTCCTGGACAGAAGGGATCACCACCTTGAGCAGGTGAGACTTGAATTGGTATGTAGGTAAAATGAGCACCAAGATCACAGTTTCTCATGTATTCTAGAGTTTGGTGTGATAACATCAACTGGTTTCCTGAGTGGTTATATTCAACCATTTTGTCTCTGCTTTTGTAATTCCATTCTTAAGCTTTTTTCTGCCTCTTTAATTGTCACCTGTGTCTCTCTTTCTCTGTTCTTTCTTCGTTTCTTGTGGTCTTTTCATGAACTTTAACAGCGATCCGAGGCTTAATCTGGCTGTCGCTGAAATGTTTCCCCATGACAAACCTTCAAACTCACGGCCCTCTTGCCGTGATGCTTAACATTGAAGTCTCGTACAAAAAGAAATCTATTCTTCAAGTGAAGATGAAGAAAAACACGAGTAGTCACGTGTAGATATTTTTGTCCTCTCTCTGCTATTTTTCTGTTCTGTACACATATCCATTAACCAGTCTCCATTTATGTTCCATCCAGCTATGATGCACATCGTTCTAAAAATACATCCAGGTAGTCAGACGGACTGTGAGGTATAACTAACGAAAGAATAACAACTCTTTCTGTTTCCTCTTGTGCCTCTCCTTCCAACACTTTTGTTTAAGCCTCTCTCATCTTGAGTCGAGTTCACTGGGTTATTTTTCTTGACCACTGCGCTGAGTGACATAAGAGTGGTATTGATTTCCTCTTCTAATCCTCGACAAGCAAACAAAGAGCCACATTTACTGTCATTGGATTTGCAACTTTTTTCTTTAATGCCATGAATCTGTAATGCCTGCTGTATGTGTGCCAACAGTATACGCATATTCATGTAAGCATTTAATAAAGAAGAGGCAGGAAGCCTGAGAAGAATTAAAAGATGTTAATATAAAACAAACATGGGCTGCCATCGCATCTCGCCATCTATTCTCCCTGATGAGATTAAATAAAAAACGCTGCGGCCTGTTTTGATTTGAGTCCCGGTGGTGTGGCAACATTAGCAAAGCAGACATGTGCGATACATCTGATGGTGTCACATGTTTTTACTCACAAGCAGATGATGTTCGCCAGGTTTATGCATTCGGTTCTTTCCACCCTGTGCTGGCTCTCGCCCAGATGTGCAAACCTGCAGAAAAAGAAAGAAAAAAAACAAAAAACACACAAAATGAAAAACAACCGAAAATAAACACATATCTGTCTCTGCTACGCGCTCCTGTCATCTCCATCGTGTGAAGAGCGATTAACAAGAGGTTATAGTGTGAGTCATCTCTACAGGACTCTTAAAATGTTACGTACATCGTGTCAATTTTTCAATTTAAACACTCAAGAGATGAGCTTAACACACATTGAGATCTCCAATGCTCAGAGCACATCACCGTCGAATCGCAAATTTCCCCCGCAGGTTATTTTTTTTCTCTTGCAAACACACAATAACATGCAATAGTTGAGAGTTCCCCTCTGGCTCTCGCTTATGATTTTTAATATTAATGCACTGATTAGTGGAGCTCTGGCAGCATCTAACATCTCTGGAGCCATTCGACTTCCAGCCTCAATAATGAATGCAGTTTCACTCTCATTATGTGGCACCACAGTCGGAGGATATGAACAACATTCTTCACCACAATTAGGTTTTTTGTTTTTTTTAAACGTTAATTCCCTTGATTCAATCAGGGCCTTAAAACTGTACATGCCATCGAAATCAGCGTTGCAAATCTGAGAAGAAGTTTTTCATTACAGTCAGTGTTAAATAATTATTTCAGTGCTGGGAAGATGGCCCTTACATATAATATGATTTAGAGTTGGTGCTACTTGACCAGAAAAAAAAATGAGATAAAGGGCTGTGGTTAGTCCTATTTGCTCAAAAGCTAGAAAACTTACAGAAAACAGAAAACTGAATGCACTGCGCTGCACAGGACCAATAAACCCTCTCGCTGATGAGACTCGGGCGGTGCTTAGTTTTGGTTCAGAGTCCGGTTTGAAACAAGAAACCGTAACGAGTGTTATCGTGATATATTCTCATAAACATTTTTGGTGAGAAATTAACAATAAACATCACTGTGGTTCATCACTATTTTGTTAATGTAGTTGTAATTGCACCTGAATGGTAACGTTCATCACATTTGTGCCATCCTTGAAATTAACAATCTCATATATGTATTTGCAAAAAAAAGTAAAGTGTACTTGTTAATCCACAAACTGTTGCTTCAAAGACATGTGCATACACTGGCTACTCAAATAATATACTGGAACATTTATCCTCAGGGGGTTCAGGACAGCAGAGGAAAAAAAAAAAAAAAAAGAAGCTATTAAAGCTCTATCAAAAGCGTCACACTGTATAAAACGTGCAGTTCACATTCAAAGAACAGACAGCTGTGTTCGATTTTCATTACTATTCACCGTAGCTCAGAAAAATGGTTGGGAGCAAACAGGGAGAACTGACAGAATTAAATAAAAGGAGAAGACACAAAACGAAACTCGAGGGTGAAGGAGGGGAGAAGTGGACAAAGAGCAGTGAGGTCAGAAGTGTGATGCAAACAGCAGGGCAGAGTGGGCGATGTCCCTTTTTTTGCAAAATGACCCATACCACCCTGAGGCGGCTGCTGACACTGAGCTGGGTGCATTGTCCAGGACAATAAAAAGACTTTCAACAAGACTAGTGAGGGAGGCAGTGGCAGTAAGAAAAATGAGACTGGAACTCCTCAATTTGCAGCCGTTTGTATCATCGTGGCACCGAAAAACATGCTAGACATACAGTATACTGAGAGATGAAGGCCAAACAAACACACAGAGGCCAGATCGAATTGATAAAATTGTGTGTGTGTGTGTGTGTGTGTGTGTGTGTTTGTTACTTTCTCTGGCTTACAGCATCCATCCATGATTTATTTTGTATATATTATGTGGCCTATAGTACATTCTAATGCATGGAAATGTGAAATGAAACTCTACAATCCATGTCCCCATCAGGATGAACCATAATCTCTTTGGTGGTCCTCTGGCTTACCACCAGCTCCATCATTAGGTCTTAATTTCAGGTTGGCCAAAACGTGCATTATTGTAATATCACATGTGTGTGACAGCCTTGAGTTCATCACCTTTCGTAAGTGAGCAGGTCGTCCTCGGACGGAAACTCAGCCAGATTGAGTCCGTACGGCTCCTTAACCGACTGCTGTTGGTGGATCTCCTAAAGAGGTAAGAAGAGAAAAAGATGTGATGCTACATGAGGCATGTGACCGAGACAGAAAAAAAAAAAAACACAAAAACATTTTAACACCAGAACTTCAAAATGATTGCCGAGATAAAAGAAAAGAGATGAAAGGTTAAGCTGCTTTGCAAACAGCCAGCTCCCTCCAGACAAGCTGCCGCAACTCAAAATATCAAAATCAAACCGACGAGGTCATCCGGTTCAGCTGCTTCACCACAACTGATTCCTTAATTAGGATGGCCAGAGGAGTGTAATCTAAGCAACTATGAATGTAATTTGATTGTTGGTGTCTGATGAGGTGGTTTCATGTTCAGGGACAGTGCCCTCCTGGGGTTCTTGCACACAGTGTCCAAAGTTTGTAGAGGCATAATAATCACACTTAACAAGAGATCGTCAGTTTAAGAAGGTCAGACCGGTTCAAGCTGTCCCCAGAAGGCTTAATATAAAAAGACTACGAAACGCAACTTTTTTCTGTCGTTTGTAAAATAAAGCATCGGTCGAAAATGAAATAAATGGCAGCAAAAACAAGTTGGAGGAGAAAGAATTCACAGCCATGGGCCATTGATTCAGAGGGTATGCTCTCGTAAGAACAACACGTGAAAAGAAAACTAATTATTGCCCAATATATGAAACAATTGTCTAATGAGATTAATGTGGCTTAATAACCTAAAAATATAACAGAATTAAACAGAACAATTGTTACTTAACGCTACAGCAAGATAAAGGAGAAACTATTACCAAGGTTATTTCCTCATTAGGACAGTCTCTGATTTATGTTTACGTTTTTCAGTTTCTTAGTAATTAAGCCGCATTAAGCCAAATTTATGAAGCTCGATACATGACAAAATAGCATTTTTTTTTTAATAACGGTTTGCCAAGACGATCACCAAAAGATGTTAATTACTTCTGTCAGCTAATAAAAGGGTTCTGATTAAGCACAAGACTGATGATCAAATAACAGACACTACTCACTAGTCAGAGGCAAATTACTTCCCTGTTAGATAAGACGGTGAGGCTACAGTCGACACGTGTACACCAAAACCCGATGAGTGAAAGGTGTGAAAACATTGCCAGGTCTGATTGATCTCTGTGTTCGCACGCTGCCGATGAGGGTGGGAATGTCACGTAAACAACGTGAATCCACTGGCCTTGTGTCGTGATGCAATGTTGCGGGGATGGTGTTAAAATTGTGGTTGTGAGTGTTCTCTTGGCAGACATTGGACCATTTCACAACAGACAGTGAGCATGACCTGAATGTCTGTAACACATATACACTGGTAGAAAATGTATGAAAGACTGATCTTCTATGGTTTATGTCACTTTAAAAAAAAAACAATTAAATGCAGATACACGGCACCAAAATGTTTTTGAAAAAACACTCCTATAACAAAAATGAAATAAAAAACTGTCTATGGTGATTTAAAAGTCACATAACATCACTATATTATTACATGATACCACACCCGTCTTCGAACCTGCCTTCATTTTGAACACCTTCAAGTTTTGTGAGTGCATATCAGACATATAAACAGCTGGCAAAATACTCCAAATTTCTTCTGTGTCAGTTCCATAAAAAACGTGTCTCCACGACCACATTCTGCGACGATGACACACACACACACACACACACACACACACACACAAGGTGTTTTTTTTGGTTTTAAAAGTCCCTTTATTGAATCTTTCCAAGAAGCAAACAAAACTACTCGTTCATTAACTCCAAAATAACAACAACAACAACAACCAGATCAGCACCACCAACACAGAGTTTCAGATATGTATATCCAACTCCCCGTCCTCCGCCACAGAGCACAAAACCTCCCCAACCGCCCATATATGTTTAAAAAACGGCAAAGTGTTCATTGTTTTGTAGTAGGCATGTTCTACCCGCAGTCGGGCCTTCAGCAGTCCTCTCAGAACCGCTACCGGCTCTACACTGCCCACTGTTTGCGTTTGGTTTCTGCGGGTCAGCCAGATGGCCAACTTTGCAGAACCAGAGATGAAGTTCAAGAGAGTGTGGACAGACCTTTTCTTGGCAGAATATTTTGGGACAAAATAAACAAAACAAAAGAAAAAACCTCCCCAAGACCCTGAAACCAGGTTTTTAACAGTTCAAACAAAATGTCCAGACGAGGACATTGAACAAATAAATGTGCCAAGTCTCAGACTTTGAACAAAAAATGCATCCCTCCCCCAGCTCAGGATCAAGGTGCACTCTGTATCTGTTTGTAGCTATTGCCCCGTGCACAATCCTCCACTGGAGGTCTGCTGTCTGTTTTTCAATGGGCAGCTTGTACAGGGACCGCCAGCTGCCTTTTGGGGAAGCGTCTGGGCCAAAAAAACTTGGTCCACCTCGACTCCTCCATCCCTGCCAGAGACTGCACATTTAGGGTCTTGACGCAAATGTTGTACAGAGCTTTTTTCCCGACAGCCTGAAACTTGTCCAGGTGAGGAGTTTCAAACGACAGCAGCTGACCCTCTCCCTCCTGCCACTCCCCCAC
>OMLP01003163.1:15040-25420 GCA_900302685.1 Spondyliosoma cantharus | reverse complement strand
CATCAGTCCAGAAAGGCAGTTTTTTTTTTTCCCCCCTACCGGTGAGGAATAAGTAGCCACGTGCCAAGTATGTACAGCCCACTTAACGTGCATTAAATATGCTCTTCGCTCGGAGTACACTGATGAGGTGAAGCCAGGTAAAAGCCATTATCCCCTCACCGATTTCTGCTTTATTAAATCCGTGCCAATCACCGAGGAGGAGCGAGGAGTGAAGAGGAGCGAGGGGATTGTGAAGCTTAGGGGCGATTTCTTTTGCGAAAAATTGGGCTTTGGCTCAAAACCCAGGAAGAAATCCTCCCAATGCTTTTGTACACATTCATACACACATTTAGACGAGGCGATGTTGGAGCGAGCCAGACACTAATGTGTGTGATTATCAGAGCAGCAGTGATTAATCGAGCAATCAATAAGCTGCCATCTATTGAATTAATGACTACCTTATTTTTTTAAATAATCCAGTCAGTTTAAGTGAATATTTTCTGGTTTATTTTCTCATCTTTGACCGTAAACTGAATATCTTTGACATTTGAGGACGTCATCTTTGGATTCAGGAAACAGTAACTGACATTATAGAGACCAAATAATATAAAAGTAATCAACAGATTAATTGACAGTTAAAATCTTTAATAATCAGCAAATGACTAAAATTAAAAGATAAGATTGGATTTAAATGAAGAGGAAATGTTCTATATTACTATAAATGAAGTCATGCTGTCAGTTTCAGACCATCTTCACAAACGGTAAACTGATTTATTTATTGTATCTTATTTTATTGGATTGGATCATCTGGAGCAACACTAAACCAAGAAACATCTGTTCTGAGGGATCCGATCAGCTGTCAGTTCACACCTGGTGCCGGTTCACACCTGGTGCCGGTCTTATGTGACCAGATAAACGCAACTAAACCCAAACATCAGAAACATCTTCATGTATAACATTTGCTGAATTAACAAGAAGCCACAAGTAGTTAAGACTTTGTTGTGCCCAATGTATATAAAGTTTCTTACAACTCGAAATCCCAAATTAAGCAAATTCTTAAGGGAGTCTGGTGATTTTCCTCCGGCAGCCAAAGAAATTGCCTACATGCATAAAATGTGTTATGTTTACGCCGTCACAGAACATGAACTTCATTTCTAAATTAGGTATAAATGGTGAAATCAACTGAAACTGTTCAAACAGCTGCTAAATGTGCAGGTAAGACGCACTTTAGACACGGAGGGTAACAATGAATGTATCGCATGTAAAAGCTGCAATATGTAAAGAAATTGGCCACCTGTTCATCACTAACAGAAGGCAACATAACAGAGTAACCGCTAGTTAGCATGGTTAGCCATGCATGTAGCGGTTGGACTGGGAGCTAGCGCAGGTACTTTGGACGAGGCTAGCTGGTTAGCATGCTAAATTCAGTAGCTCTCTTAATTCAATACAAGAACATGATTTCAAAACTGTTAATCCTTCACATTCTGCTGATGACTTTAGTTAGTATTTGTTCTGTTTAACTTGAACTTGAATTAAACGTCTCTTAAAATCACGCAGTTCTTCAGGACGAATCGGTTGGTTGATTCTGTGCCGTCGCAAACACCTGCCGCTGTCACAGAGAGCGCGAACGTGCGGTTTGCTTTTCAGTGAACCAAATGTAAATCAGACAACCTGTAATATGATACTGCATGTTGAAATCAGGTGTGAGCCGGGCCTGAGACAGAGAGACGGGTTCAGACAGACAGCCTGCTTTACTGCACAGCCTTAATACCTTTTTAATGTCCCTGCTACAGTTCAGACCTGAAGCAGGGCTCATGGAGTTCCTCAGTGTAAATTATTCCCGCGCTGCATTATTATAAAATGAATCCGGGGTGGCCGATCAGTCTCTCGGGGTGGCGTCGGACACCCCGGCAGCCCGCCTGTCTCCGCCTCTGTTTGTCCATTCGGCGCGGCTCCTCTCAATAACCGTATATGTGCTCGGCTGAGCGTTTATGGGATATTTTGAGGCGATGTGTGAAATAGAGGTTTTCACTGCCACCATAAAAGTGGAGAGTCCAGGTGATCAGTCAAATTTATGTCGGTGTTGAATTGCATCTTTCTCTCCCTCCCGTGAAATGAGCTGACCACCAGCAGCACTGAGGGATGTGACGCCGTTAAAAACCAGCCGCTCTATTAAGAAATACGAGGTCTAATTTGTTTATAGGTAATAATGGGCTGCGTGTTGACGAGTGTCACTAATAAGTTTTATGAAATTGTTTGTGAAGCCACAACTGTAGCAATAATCAACGTTCGCTGCAAAGATCCGGTTCCATTTGGTCCCGTTGGGAGTTATACGGTCATGAAATCTGAACTATTGACCCCGGAGAGAAGCCGCGCTCCGACTCTATTGCCTCCATTGGTATTTGTGTGTGTGTGGAGGTTTAATTTTACCGCTGACGTGAGCGATGGTGCGATCTGCAGACAATCTGGGAATAATGACCAGCTCCACGCTCTCTTCCAATCGTGAACTCGCTTCACTGTACGTACACTGAACGGCGTTAACTTCCCTTCCCTCACCTCGCTCGCTCTCGTTTTGGTTTCCAGTGTCAGGTCTTTCTGTTGATTGGCGGTTTGATGGAGTGAAACACGACACAGAGGGAGAAGAAATGAGATCTGACCGCGCCCACGTTCGATGCTTCACTGTCCGCGAATTTCTTCTGCCAGGGGACGCAACAGAACAACAAACGGTTTCACCAAGACCTGGCAACCCGGGCCGAACACACAAACAAGATAAAACAACGTCTCGAGGGGTGAGCGAGTGGAGCAGAGCAGGCTGGGAAGTTTCTGTGTTTGTTCTCTGATCGATGCCATATATAGTGCATGAGCTGCCTGAGAACTATAGGCAGAAGCTGTTCACTTCTATACGAAATAAGTTCAGACAAAGAGCACGATGTGGTGGAAATAAAGGGAAAATATCAGAAGCATTGTGTGAGAGAGAGTTTCTCATCTCAGATAATAAGATGTGAGATGTCAGCTCGGATCGATCCGGGCCAGGGTTGGGAAAATAAAGAGTGAAACCCAAAAAAAAACATTTTGATGACACCATCATATCCTTCCAATCAACACAAACCCCGGCAATAGCCACCGAGCTCTGGGAGAAAATTAAAAGACAAAATTGCCTTCATAAATATTAATCTGAGCGAGGCAGAGGTTGTGCCCTTCACAATTATTCATGCTCTCCGGAGCGCATTTGTCAAGAGTAAACAGTATCCTCCTGTTTACCTAATGCAGAACATTCGCTAGGTGAGTGAGTATAATTGATGCCTTCATATTCTATTCTTAAGGATGTAATTAAACAGTCTGCTATAAAACACATTTATCTCTTCGCCCCGCGTCCTCGCAGAGTACACTTCTCCACCGCGACACCCTTATCCGTAACTCAACAGCAGCGCCAGGCTTCACTTGGAATTAAAGGTGCAATGAGAGTTAATTTCACAGCTTTTCGGCATGTTATTAACACTCCGGGGCCGGAGAGTTTACTGTAGATGGCCTCTTGCCTTGGTGACTTTTTGGACGGGGTAATATATTATTTGCTGCTTGCTTAAGTGTGACAGAATCATTAGCGAGCAGAAAATAAGTCAATAATACCTTTTTTCTCTGTGCCTTTTTATATGCTGCTGCTGTACCTGAAGTATGGATTACAACTGTCTGCCCGACTGTTTCCAGTCTCATATATTTCACACTGCTGGAGTGTAACACATGTAAAAATCTTCTATGGACAGATGGATAATTTTATAAAGTGTGTGTCTATATGTTTATGTGTGGTTTTGTACATCTCTGATATATTTAATTGAAGAGTTATTACGTAGATGAACCAACCAGGTCGTCTGTTTTCGGAAAATCCAGTGAATAAAATATCTGAAAGACTTAAAGCAGCTACAAAACTTTCCTCTTTTGTTGATTCTGGCGCCCCCTGTGGACAAAAGCGGTATAAGCGCCACCGTCTTGTGACATAAATTGATCTTCGCCTTTGTCGCTGCCTTCTTCTTCATCACCACCTTCTGTGTCGGCGTCGCCTTCTTCTTTGTTGCCACCTTCTTCTTCATCACCGTCGCTGCTTTCCTCTTCTTTTTGTTTGTCGCCTTCTTCGCAGCAGGCTAAATGCTACAGAGAATCTGTTTGTATACGCTGCAGTTGTTGGCGGAATAAAGTTTACTGTCTCAGACTACGGAGCCTTGTGTTATTATTTATATCATAATTATAGACACAATTTATAATCCTTGGCCACAATATTATTGTGACCAAATAAGCCGACAAACCGTATTTCAGTTTCCTAGGCGAGCGACCTCTCCTGGATCAGTGAGACGAGACGAGGCTGGGCTGGGTCGAGCATTTTGTTTTTAAAGTGAGTAAAAGAAAATGTTTTCATACTATTTCCATGTCCACGATCCTCCACAAAAGTTAACCTGGTGGTTATAATTGTGTTTATAAATGTTTCTCTATAAAGTGAGTTGTTTTTTTGTGCGTCGTCACATCATAAAACACAGAAATGCTTTGGGAAGTCAGAGAAATGATTTTGTCCTGCCGACAGAGGCCTCGGACCAGAAAACACTCCTGCGTCTCGTTCTGCAGCGGAACAAAGTATTTTGTTTTAATCTGGAGGATTTATTGCACCAATTCAAATCACTGAAACAGTCTCAGGTGTGGCCAGCAATTTAAAAAATCTCAAACGTGGGAACCGGCGCACATATTTACTGTGTCTGGAAGAGCTGATGACATTTTGTGTTCTACGGCTCAATCAAAAAGTTAGACTTTTGTAACATTACATTTATCTTTGTCTGTTCTACTGTTTCACTCACACACACACGCGCACACACACACACACACACCTGGCTCCCCTCCTCTCCCCGTCCATCCGGCTTTAGGAATCAGGGGGCTAAGCTTTGCTCCGGTGGCTGGACTCCGGGGAGCTGCCGGTCTACCTGTAGACAGCCACGTCAGATCTTATTCCCCTGCACAGGAACACAATCATACAGGGAGAGAGGGAGAGCCGGCTGCGTCCCTGGAATACTGATGAAGCCGCAGGGCATTTACAAAACAAGCTCAGAGAGGCTTGAGGAACACGGAGGCCAGGGAATGAATTCTTAAACGTACGGGAATCAGAAGGATGGCAAGAAGACCGGAGGGTGGTGTGAGTTCATGTGGCGCGGCACAAGAGGAGGTTAAAGGGGAAATTAATTGACAACAGCCTTTAGGTGGTTGTTGTTTGCAAAAGTTCTGTTTTCCCCAAATGAAAGATCAGCCGAAGCTCAAACAGAAGTCAAAGCACATTCTGGTGCTTTTGAGACGTGGTTCCGCTTTTAACCCGTGTAAGTCTGCTGGCTGGTCCAGACGAATAAACAGAAGTCAGGTAAATTTGCACATTTTGTCACTTACCTTGACATCTTTATGTGACGCAGACTCTTTAGCATCTTCGTGCTGAGCATTGGGCTCAAATGTGAGCGCATCCAAGCAGCGGACCTTCACCCAGGAGACGGGTTCGTGTTCAGTGTGAACGCAGACATCAGCGATCTTTTTCTAAACCTGACCAAGTAGTTGTGACTAAACCACATGTTAGAAAGGCTGCACAAAGACGCTATAGTTTACCTTGAGCATCCGTCTGTGATGCCGAGGAGCATAACAACCGGTGTCGGTATCAGCTGGACTTTTCATGGAGCGGCAATATTGGGTCAAAATTGTATTTTTCTACATGACACCTGCTGCGTGTTGGACTCACAGATGTTGTCATACTCTCACCAAACTAAGGCGGTGAACATGACAAACATTACTCGTGAAACAACGGCCTTATCGTTGAGTGCATGTTAGCATGCTGATGTTAGCATTTAGCTCAAAGCACCACTGTGCCCCGAGCACAGCCTCAAGATACCTTTATAACATTGCTTGCTGTCTGCAGGAGGATCGATTACTTCCTGTCCCTGATGTATATGAGTTTAATATCAGATATGAGGTTTGACTTTTCCTTCACCTGGTCTGACACCGTCGCTCTCAAGTCCTAACGGAGGCAGCATTAGTCCAAAGGATAGTCGAGGTAGACTTAAGAAGCCAGTTCAGATTTGGACCATCTGGTCGCCTGAATAGAGCGACTGAATGAGGAGCGCTCTCTCCTCTCTATCACAGCTGACATTAATAAGCCCCATTTTGCTCCTGAAGAACCGTTCAGAGGCCTAAAGTAGAAGCCCGGTTGTACCGAGCTGCTCCAAAAATGTATCAAGTCTAACAGCGTAAGTGTAAATCAGGTTTCTGCTAAAAAAAAAAAAGAAAGGGTGGCAGGTCATGTTAGAGAATATGCACTCAGCAAATAAACATTTCAAAATACTGTAGTGAGTTTTTACTCCACCAGGATTTCTCCGACAGGCTGTTTATGTCTCCAGTTTCAGGTTATTGGAATAGTTCATGCAGACTATAGAGCAGTCAAAAAAAAACAAAACGCTGCGAGCCATTTTAGGTGAATTACAGTATTATTCTCATCTAATAGCTGGCTTAAAACCCTAATCATGCATGCTAATTCCTGGCTTAGCGAGCCTATGGATTATAAACCCATGTAATGTACAGTTAATCTCATATGCACTGCACTGAAAATCCGCCTAGAAGCGTTTTCTCATCATCAAAAATGTTCCCTCCTAATTATGTCTCCTGAGAGAAGGAGAGGGAGAAGCTCAACTCCCACTTGAGACGAGTTCGTCCATACAGTCGACTCAGGTTCGCATGGACGGGGAATACAGCAGACAGGCCCTTGATCAGGCGCTCGGCTGCATTTTAATCCAGATCTGTAGATCGGAAATGATGGGATACATCACTGCATATTATTCAGCCGCTAATCGAAGTTGATCCCTTCACAAGACGGCATATTTCTATCTTCCTATTCCCTCTTTTATCTGTAATAATCAGTTCTGCTTTCTGGCCCGATACAGTCACATCCAATAACCAGTCGCCGCCTCTAAAGTTCAGTCGAGATGTTCGAGAGCATTTTTTTTTTTTTTTAAATCCAAAACTGTGCCTTTCATTGAACTCACAAACAATAGCTGAGATCAAATCGAATGTGACTCCTCTTCTTTTTAACGAGCGTGTGTGTGTGTGTGTGTGTTCTCCTGCGCTTCGCTGAAATATTAAAAAACCTATTAATTATCAGGAAAATTGGGAGAAATGAGAGACGGAGGGATTGAGGCCACGCAGATCTGAGAGAATACAAAGAGAGGCGAAGAGAAAAAAACAAAACAAAACAAGGCTGGAATTGGCTCCATCCTCCTCCGACGCAGCTTCTCCTCAGAGACTCGCGATTGTTCTGCCCCGTTCAAAGCACCCGCCTGTGGTCTCATTCCAGAGCTTCTCACATATTTTGATCAAATCGGAATAAAAAAAAACCCACTGCATTACTGCCTTCTGTCATTAGCAAGACCGTATGACCTCGCAGGCTTTGCAAAGAGACGCTCCTCGTTTTGGAATACTTCGAAGCAGGAAGAGGGAATAAAGTTACAGCTCAGTCACTTGTCTTCATCAAAAAAGGGGCTTCATGTGACAATTAGTAGCAATGCACATCAATTAACCACTTGTTTATTGGCCATGTGTGAGCGCATTGTAACGTGAAAAATAGACTTTCTCTTCTCGTTTAATGCTGGATCGTGGATTTCGTGGATGCACGTTCTCAGGTGCCTCGTCTCGATGCTGTCTGCTAACGGAGAGCAACAGAAGCTAACGTTGGTTTAGAAAGTCCACAAACATAAACTGGACGTACGTCTTGAATCGTTCTCAGGCGCTGGGCTGCGTTAAACGAGCCATCTGTTCCACCGGAGGCCAAAAGTGAAACCACTAGTAAGTACTCGTGTTTAGTTTCTGTTCTGTAACTCTTTTTAAATGCTTTTGCTTCTTGACATGTAGAAAGTAAATACATTTATTTACTGCAGCAGCGTTTTTTTTTTTTTTATCTGACTGCCGCAGGTAATTTTGCAGAAGCTGAGCTCAACACGATGAACCGTCAAAGTTTAGCGGTATTAAAATACTTATTACAGGAGGTAATGAGATGGGTTCCCTCTGCTGAAGCACAGTGTGCAGGTGTTAGCACTGTGGCTAACAGAGACAAGGCTAGCAGTATGTTTAATATGCAGTATACCCTCTGGCGACCATGACACTGCAAAGAACCAGTAGAAATATGACTTCACTCTCTGGAAAAACATTTCTTCCTCCAGTTGCAGTGTTCTTTCCTTCTGTGGCACTGATGCGATGTGAGGATTTTAAACTTGGAGTGTGCGAATGTCCAAAACCTGATGATATTTTGGAACTGGATGCAAATTCAGGGAGTTTTTATGCAAAGTTGTGGCAGAGGAAGGGAATCATATGACAGCGGGAGGTCTTATATATATTTACGGCTGCAGTGGAAGTTTTTATGCAGATTTATGGTTAAATGGGGGAAGATTTGAGAAAAAAAATAATCCAGCTCTGTCGTGACTTTTTGGGGTTTGGCGGCATGGAGAGGTTATGCAAAAAACGTGCAGCGACGAGCACGTGGCCCGGAAATAAATTATTGATTTGGCCTTTTTTTTTTTTAAATTGGTGGAAAAACAATTTTGCAGAGAAGCTGCGTCTGTATGAAAATAATGAAACTGTCAGAATTCATGTGCAAGATAAATTCCTGCCGCCTTTATTAAGCGCGTTCGTCAGTGACGGCTGAGGCCAAATATGCAAATATCGAACATCTCCTCGGCTGCTGCAGTGTATATATAGAACTTTATTATCTTTTGTGCACCTTTGGCCTTTTGTTAGATCTAATGAATTTAAATTACCTCACACACTCCATGTAGATGTACAGTGTATATATCAGCTATGGACAGCTCGCTGATTTATATTCCTGCAGTTTCGCGGGTATCCTCGGTGTCCTGTACCCTCGTATTCCCTGAAGTCAATGTTTGGCCAGAGAACAATGTATTGACTTCATCACTAATGCATATGCATTTTCTGACATTTCACAATGCACTGTCAGTGGTTTGGACTCTGATTGTCTGCACAGACTCGGATGTGTGCATTTTTTCCGAACACGCTAGTTACATTATCTCATCCCCTCTGATCTACATCCACGGTAAGCACAGGCAAATTCTTCCTGTTAGATCCTTTACATTACAAAAGACATTCCACTTGATATCTGTTATATCCACTATAGCTTCAAAACAGCGGGCGTATGAAAAGGGACCTCATCAAAGATTCTCTCTGAGTCGGAGCGACGTTGCTCTTAATCTACTGCTTTGCTTCTTGTCTCTGAAGCTGCGAAAAGGGTGGAACAAAACACTCTGTCTTCTCCTCAGGATATTGCTGCTTGTAGAGCTAATCAGGCTGGAAATGATGGCTCTGTGTGTGTGTGTGTGTGTGTGCGCGCTTGTACAGTATGTGCGCCGAGGCAAACCCACACAAGGACATGCTCGTTTGAAGGCCCTTATCTGCTGTCCCCGCTCAACCTTATCCACGCAACACATTAACCTCTTTGACTTTCTCCAACTTGTACATATGTATCAGCGTTTAAAAATGTGCTTAGAGTATCAGAAATGCATTGTGTGTGTGTGTGTGTACACATCTTATCTTGGGAGAAGGACCCTGCTTCATTTGCACACAGATAAAAGTGGCATAATGTATGTACATCTCCGCCGGTTTTCCCCAGATGTTGTTGGGCTCTTTCGGGCTAACAAGCATCATAAGCTGGTCCCTGTTGACCACATTGCTGCAGTTTATGGAGATTATAAAGGCATCGCTGCCTAGCGTGAAGGTCATGCAGCAGTGTAAACTCAGCAGGAGTCCAAATCAAAAGGCAGAACGCGGGGGTGGAGGTTCTGCCATGATTAACCATTAACCGACCCCCAACGCCTTCGACCTGCCCGACGCCTGACACTATAAAACTAAATGAGTGAATAAGTCAATCGTTTGTGAAAGAAACAAACACATTTATTTCCCATTTATGTTCCCAAAACTAGATTTATCAACGCTTCCAATACAGCATGAGCGATGTAGCGTAAGAAGAAGTCACATACATACTGGACACACATGGTAGTTTCCTCGGCAGAAGTCGTGTGTTTGTTTCTCCTCCTCCTCCTCCTTCACTCTTTATTCTTATTAACTTCCTCCTTTGCTTTTTGCTGCCATGATAATCAACAAGGTCACTAGAGGTCGCCGTCTAACGAGAAACGTCAAATATGGGTCGTAGCAAGCTGCTCTGACAGTTCATACGGCTGCCTGAGTTCTGGGACTCATAACTTTGCCTCAACTGATGAAGAAGTGTTGGTTTGGACTTAAAACTAAAAGTTAAAGAGTTGAAAATGTTGCTCTGGAGCTCACTCTGCTTGAAGCCAGCGTCCTGAGACAACATCAGCTGCCCCCCCCCCC
>OMLP01003163.1:3285-15000 GCA_900302685.1 Spondyliosoma cantharus | reverse complement strand
CCTTATGACCTGTAAGTTGTTGCATTGTGGGAAATCTAGGTACCAGGCTTTGACAAGGTAGAAGAATATGTGGAGTAAAAAAATAGATGACATCAGTGAGTCCGACAGTGTTACTGAAGTGCGACGCTAAATCAGTGGGGACTCATTTAAGTTTTTTTTTTTTGTCATCACGAGCCCCAGAGCATCAAAAAGACAGAATCCTGACGCCGTGGGAATAAACCCCTTCGTCTTCTTCTCGGTGGTCTCAGTGGTAAAAGTGGTCTTTTAAGTTCATTATCACTTGGAGCCACCCGTCAAAAGGATCTTAAAACAGCCTCTGCCTGTGGTGATACTATTTTAAAAAAGTTGTCACTGAGGAATAAGGATCTCTTACAAGCTGATGCACATTTAAAGTCTCCTCCTCTTGGTCTGTCTGGGAGAATGACACTGACCAGAGACATCTCCCCGAGCGCCGTCCAACGTCAGATGCGTGTACACTAAAGCGAGAGCAACTCGCCAAGCTGACGCGGGTCATTTCCAGCCTCTGAGTCAGCGATATGTTCCCTTCTCTCCCACGTCCTGCCTCCTTCTCGCTGCTTGAATTTTTGCCCGCAGGAAATAACAGGACAGCTCGGCGATCAGACACTTCTGACAGGGTGGCCGGGAGGTATTTAGTACGCATTAATCGGCAAAAAGAAAAGTGGTGAGCACTTAGTTTTAGAAGGTGTCTATTCCTAGAGGTAAATTCTAAGTAGTCAGATTCATGGAGATATGACAGATAAGAGGCTCATCCAGACATTCATAATGAAACACAGTCCTGACAGAATCCTGCCTTTTTAAGTTGATATACTTCCCAAGATCATGAATATACAAAGAAAACTCACATAAAACGGACTGAGATATGAAGGAACGTAAGAAGAGAAGCAGAAAAATAAGACAAAGACAGAAAGTTGCTTTTAAATCGTTGGTAACTGGAGGTAGGCACTAAAAAAACACACAAAGTAAATGCAGCCAGATCTTAATGTGAATACAGCTGAGGTGTGACTTTCGCCATGTGTTGTTGAATAGGTGCTGTATAATGTTTGACACGCTGGAAAAAAAGCGGGAGCCATTGTGAGCTGACGGGACGGCGTGAAATGAGACGGACGGATTTGGACGGCGGGCGCGGGCGTCATTGTAAAGGTGTTGCCTTTCACGCAACATGATTTCTCAGCGAACGCAGATGGTAGCACGTCAAAGAATTACATTATTGCCAGCAGTGCTGCTCTCCAATGAATTATTTCGTCACGCTCGCCTACGGGTTGATGTCCCGCTGCCACACATAAAGCCAGAAATGTGAAACGCTTGGACATAAATGTACATTTACATGTATAGTTTCTGTCTGTGGCGTCTGTTGAGAGACGGCATTCACGCAAATGAAAGGATACTGACGGTCGTGAACACTAAAGGAATCTGTCCGTCTGTGACTCGTATATCTCCAGAACCGTTTGTCCGAGCTGCTTCACACTCATCAGGTTTGTTTCTGAGGTCTCAACCACGTGCAGTATTAAATTCGGGGCGATTTGAACATGTGATGTGTTCAATGCAAATACGAGAACTGGAGGTAATACTTTAAGTGTCTGTCAACAGCCGTATGCTAGCTAACGTTACCCTCAAGGGCTAGAATGTTTATCGTTAGCTGCTCCGGGATGAACCTTTCATCGATTTTGTGGTCCGGCTTGGGAAAGTACTGATGTAATCATCTGGGTTTTAAATGGAAAATATAAAACATGTGTGAAGCGATCTGGGTCGCCACGATGACTCTGTGACCGGTTCAGCAGAACTTTTATGCTTGTTTTTGTTTTTCACTTTCCTTCAGGGTTTTATTGGTTCTTGTGCAGAGAGAAAGTACGAAAAAAAAAAAGTCAGTCCGCACCGACAGAAGCTCCTTTCTTGGTTTAGCCGTGCTTGGTCAGGCATGTGTGAGCCGACCAATCACAGGAGACTAAAACAGAGCGTGCGACAGCGGGGGGGATACAGAGCTGCAGAACTGGACAGTACCAGGAAACTGGTGCGATTTTCGAGCATTAAACTGTGTAAACTTGTTCTAGTAGTAACCCAACATCTGATTTAACATAATCATGAACCTGAAAATAAGAATTACATGTTGTTACAAGACTGGATCTGTAAACCTCTCACATTACCAGATAATGTGCGCTGAGCAGCCTGTTCTGAAGGGGCCCTGACAGACTTCATAGAAAATGTTAAATGAGACATCTGTCAAGAATGAGGCAGCCCCTTTAGCTTGATGTGACTCAGCGTTAGAAATCAGTCCAAGCTGACCAAAAAAAAAAAAAAAAAAGAAATCTCAGAATGGCACAGATTTGGTCCCTTTAGGCCCGCGAGAAAAAACTGACGCCATTTAGAAAATGACTTGACCGCTTCAGACGAATCTGTGAGCAGTTTCCATCAAATGCCGTGCAGACGGCGTCATTGTCAGAGGAGAGAAGCTTCATGACAAAAGCTGATAAAAAGATCGTTTTTACAGAAACTTGGTACATTTTGTGGCTGAGTGTGTGACGCGTGGTCTGTCACAACCAACAGCTCTGACACGGATCAAATCAATATTTGATCGCTCTCACTCGTGCAGCTCCTGGACGATAAAAAAAACAGGCTGCAGACTGTTTTCTTCACTATTTACATTTGCTGAAGTATTTGAGAGATATGACAATATATGAAAAGTTATTTCCCTCCACTTGTTCTGCACCAAAGTTAACAATGATGGACGTAACGAGGGTTTGCAACATTAACATTCAAGGCAAAGGCAAACTGTACGGAACTCCATGTATTTATGTCTCTATTATCAGCTCAACAGCTTTATAATAGATCCCACTGTTACCTAACCTTGTCTTTAAATGGAGCCCGGTGTCAACATCCAGTCCTGTTCTTCCTCTTCTTCTTCTTCGTCTTTTTCTTACGTGTTGCATGTTGATGAATGTATTTCGCAAAATGACCACATAATAAACCCGAGGCCAGGAAACAGACGGCTGTAAAGACTGTAAAGAGAGAGTTGGAGGTGTAATAGAGTCTCGAGGCGCCCTGCTGCTGCAGGTCAGTGCAGCCGAAAAAACATGCATAATCCAACCAAGACTCGAGGCTCGAGGCAAAACATTGCTACTGTAAGCATGTAATTGGTTTATCTATATTTTCTTACACTATAGAATTCTTATATTATAGTCTATAGTGTGTATTATATATTTACAATACATCATTAACATTGGTGTCATGAAACATATCTCTTCTATACCTCCTTGAGTTTGAAGGGCAGCGTGTTCATCCAGAGGTGAATCCTTCACCGGGTCATGTTTGCATTATCACTCAGAGTTCAGATTCGCATACTAAACTAGTGCCCACGTACTCAATTAGTACACGCTGCACTCTGAACCCAACAATTACGTATGCCAACCGTTCACACTGAAGTATACTCGAGCGATGCTTCTTCTCCGCATCACACAGCCGGCGGCGTCGCATCCATCCATCCGCTCAGGATCATATTTCTCAGCATCATTTTAAAGCTAGGTGAAGAAAAACGGGAAGGAAACCTGATTAATGACGCATTTGATTTAAAGAATAAAAGATGAATTTGACAAAACTGTTCCCGTTGGTATCGTGTGGTGTCTGAGTTTTTTCAGCGTTGGCAATCACCAGTTTGTAGGAAATGAACAAAAAAAAGATGGCTGAGTGCTACATATGCACCCAACGCACCGTACTGTAGCTTAACGAAAGCTAGCTAGCATTAGCAACATTAGGCAGTGCAACAAACTGGCACCCTCTGGCAGACAGATGATTGACTGGATGTTATCAATAGCACCGTTTTTATACATTGTAATTATTCCTTTATACTACAGCCCTTTAATGTGTCGCAGCAGTTGCGAGGTTGACACACATCAGTACATGATGTTGGATAAGGAGGAATAAATTACCAGGAGGTGCGTCGTGGCTGCACATCAGCGCATGTCATTCTCTGTGAGCGCGGCGTCTCCTCTCCTCTCCGCAGGGCCCTGACAGCGATGTTATGGATGATGAGCCCGGCGGTGCCACAGCGACAACAAATGGACGTCCCCGTGCAGGAGGTGCAGAGTTGAAAGGTGCAATTTTGCAGCGTCACATCAGCTTTCAGCATCAGTTAATAATATAATAAAGGCCAATCAATGCTGCATCAAGCATTACATAAATGTCCGTGTTGCTGCGCCGTCCTGAGAGCGTCGGCCTTGATGTTGTGACACTTTGCCGTCTCTCATCATGGATAACACGCCCGGACCCTCAAATCCTTTTACTCCATGGAAAATCAGCCTCGTTTGTTTACCTCCAGGGCTGAGTTATATCTAACAATCATTCGTCACAGGACAGAGTGCCCCGTCTCTCCCTTTCATCTCGCTCCAGTTTGGCCTTGAAGTACGACCTGAATACGACGCTCGCGCACACCCCTGCCTCGCTCCAATCCTCCGTAGACAGAACCGCGCAATAAACATGCTTTTATTTTAACTCGCTCTGCCTTTAGAGACACAGAGCACAAACAATTTGCTGTTGTGCCTTTTTTCGTCAGGTTTTTTTAGTATGCACAAGGCGACGCAGCTCGGTAGCTGTGCTCCAATAGCAGAGAACAAATCAGGAGAGGATGATTGTTCCCACTCACCTTTCGGCGGTGCAATTTTAGGGACATTAAATGAAGTGGCAATGCAGAATCCAGAGAAGATAATATGAAATTTTGAAAGCATTTGGCAGTTTTTATTTTGTCACCCGAACCCACCCCTCCCTCCCTCTTTCCCTTTCGTTAAGTGCAGCCAGAGGAGAGTTTGGCTAATGTGCGATGTCCCTAATGCGGACATAATGGGAGAGCAGCGCTAATGTTGCTACGCCAACAGTGGAAATGTCACAGTTGACACACTCGGGTTTAGTGGAACTGTAATTAGCCTAAACACAGGAGGACGACGCAGCAGAGGAGCGACCGAGAGAGGAGGAGGAGAAGGAGCGTGTCGGGATGTGAAAAGATAAGAGTGACGAAGCGACAAAGTCACGCCGAGAACGATCCGGCTCCTCTGATGCTGAAGCTTCTTTTGTCAATCAGAGAGTCTGAACTGGAGATGACTCATCAATTTGCCACACCAAATTACCCTGGCTTCTCTTTTATTTTCTAACCTCTCGGCTCCTCCTCATTCCACATTAACCCAAATTGCCTCTGCTCTGCAAGTTCAACACGAACCCAAATGACAAGCAGCACATGCGGCGCGTCGCCTCTTTTTCCGACTCATTTCACATTCAGCCATGGAAATTAAATCAGGACAGTGGTTTTTTGACATTATTGTACCCTGGTAATGAACGCAGCAATTAGGTGGAGGAAAATTAATTTAGGATGGGAGAGAAAAAAAAAAAAAGGCCTCCAGTCAGATTTAAGACCCTGGAGCACATTGTGGTTGTGATGGTGTTCTGAACCGGCAGGATGCTACGCACAGAGTCGCCACTGGGAGGTGCTCTTTCACGCACTCTTCTACATGCTCACACACACACACACACACACACACACACACAGTGGCGGTGGAGTAATGCTGATTGATGTGCAGAGGCTTGGCCCTCTCTCAGCTGCTGGCGCTGGTAATTGCCTCCATCCTCCTCCCAATACGACGCAGCGCAGTGAGAGAGAGAGAGGGAACATGTTTCCATACTCAGCCCTTCCAGCAGGGCCGCACACTTTCCCCCCCCAAAAAAAATCCCTCACCCAAACACTCACCCAAAAAATATTCAGCAACACCGGAGTTTGACGTTTACTCCCCGAGCTGACAGCACCTGACAGCACCTGACGAGCCGAGTCAGGCTCCCACTTTTCTCTTTCCTGAGTTTTGGTGCAGGGCCTGGCGGGCCGGCTAACCTCAGGTGTGGGGGGAGATTTGAATGGATATTTGTATTTCTAAACCAGAGCGAGGCTTTAATCTGTCTGAATAAAGCTGTTAATGAGGAAGTACGTGTGTTCATGTGCCTCGCTGGTCATGTGGAGCCTGAGAGGGGCAGGATTTAAGGTCTCAGAGAACCGTGTTCACGAGTCACTTTGTTTTAAAAGGCATGAAAGGATTGGCTCTCTGCTGCAGCCGCACAAAGTGAGGGATGAAGGCTGACGGTTACAGAGGCGGGTGGGGTTACACGCACATAAAAAGGTGTAGTTTCTGTCCTTTGGAGATCTATTATACATCTCCTGCTCGTCTAACAGATGGGAGACTTGCTGTTTTTCTGACCTGCTGTT
The DNA here is from genome assembly GCA_900302685.1 of Spondyliosoma cantharus. Taxonomy (NCBI): domain Eukaryota; kingdom Metazoa; phylum Chordata; class Actinopteri; order Spariformes; family Sparidae; genus Spondyliosoma; species Spondyliosoma cantharus. Next base: position 8,747 of record OMLP01003163.1, on the reverse strand, counting down.
GTGTCAGAGCTCCACTAATGTCCTAGTTTGAAACGGACGTGAGCGAACGGAGCAGAAGCCCGTCTGTAGAAACACTGCTCCGCGGATGTGAGTGTTTCCAGTTTGTGTGATTTCATCAGGTCTCGGCTGTAAATCCAACATGTTTCTGAGGAACTACTTGCACTTTTGGCTCATCTGACAGTTGCAGCTACGACCAGAACACGAGCGCGATGTTAATCCTCGAGTCTTTGCTCCTCAGTGACGGTTGAATGCAGAGAACCAGTTTCACAACGTTGTTAATTGATTGCATGTGATAAAGATTCTTCTTCTTCTTTACTGGTTAATTCAAAACATTTGATTAGCTCATATGATAACACACTGCTGGAAATGAACACTAGAATGCCTGTTTTTCAAATACATATGTGCTATAACGTTGAATTATTTACTAGAACACGACTTGTATGAAAATATTTTTTGAACATAAATCACTCAAAATGCAACCTATTTCCTATTTTACCCGTTTCGACCATCTCATCTCAGTTACTTGGCAACTATCATCGTCCAATCATTATAAAAATGGCCACTTTCATCAGGGACAGATGATCCAGATCCGTTCCGGGCTGATGCAGGTGAGCGCCGCCCCGCCGCCGCTTCTACGAGGAACACAAAGTACGAGAGAGACGGTTGTTACGCGCTTTCTGTTTCAGCTCAGATTAACTGGCTGACGACGCTTCTGCAAAGAGCACATTTAGCTTTATTTATGTGCAGTTTAATATAACAACATGACACATGATGACGGAGTTCAGAGAGAGGCGAGAACACCCAGCGGGCTCATTGGAGCCTCCAGCCAAATAATGTAAACAAAGTTAATGAGAACACGACAAACACAGAATAATATCACGACATGCTGCTGGCACACACACAGAATGTGATGCTGAGGTGTGTCATGGATGTTGATTTATAACGAGGGATTATAGAGTTTGTATTCTGGCAGTCAGCCTCGCTCTGCTACAGCATCCAGACCTACGTCTATATTTATTCACCGATAATGTAGCAAATTAAATAATGTAGTGACAATAATGTAATTTCTGTAAAATACTTTCTGCATATTTACCTTGAGATACTTTTCTACTTTATTGAAGAAGATTTTGAATACGGTAGGAGTGTTTTTTTTTTTTGCAGTGTGGTATTAAAACATTTACTCAAAGTGGAGACAACTTTTTCTCCCTCTGGCATTTCCAGGCAAGAATCACTGTTGGCGAGGTTAAGTGGATCGCGCACTGTTTTCCCCTCAGAGTCGCAGCTACCAGCAACGCGGGACAGAATGTGGGTTTATTTATGTATTTAGTCTATAATGGAGATGTGAACGCAGATAGGCTGGCGGCTTCGCACCATTTTCTGACTGCATCACCTGTCAGCCTTCATTTTTCATTCAGACATTTCATGCCCGGTGGCAGATAAGATAGCGGTGAGAGGTTTTATAAGTGGAGGAATTTAAACTAAATTGTGTCATTATTCTCTACGACACCCTGCAATTAACATTTACCCCCTAATGTTACATTAAAGCAACTTTTTTAGCTTAACTAACAGCTTCAAACGGTTTGTTTTGATGGTTCAGTGTGTTGTAACGATGTAACTCCAGTGAGACGGGAGGATCACAGCGTTACAGCGCTTTCAACACATAACCTTGTGATGATGTCATGATATTTGTGTTTTAGACAGTGGTGCTGCGCTCAGAAACTGCAGGGGGCGACAAATCTCCCCACATTTCTACATAATGTTGCTTTAAAAGAGAAAAAAAAAGACAGTTTAAGTATTGCATGTGAGTACTTTCACAGCTGGGAGTAAATATACATATTAAAGACAATATATAATGGAAATGGATTTAGAAAAGCATTGATCATGGCTCTATAGACGGTGTGACAGTTGGCTGCACGACGTGTGTGTAAGGCAGAAGCTTTTATTTTGAAGGAGCTATCAAACGCTGACGAATGCAAACACACACCTGAAGTCAATTCCCGGTGAGCGACTCGAGTACCGAACACCGTGCAAGATGTTTTTAATCTACTCTGCAGACCCCGCCTCCACCCTCCAGCCTCCACCCCCTCCCCTTTCACACCTAAGTACACACGGTCCACCAATTTTTAAAGAGGCGGTGTAGATTTTCACATTGTTGATTTTGGAAATGCACAGAAGTGGTCGGACCTCCATCGCCTCCAGCCCGACCGCTGGAAGGCAGCTAGCTCTGTAACGGCGCGTGACGCTCCGAACAACACGTCGTTTGAATGGTGTAGCGGCTTTAAATCAGGAAGCGTGGCACCAACAGTCACCTGGCACTCCGCTTGATTTACAGACGACTGTTTTACTGCCCGGCACTCGCTGTCATTACACAGGCAGGGGAGCAGATATGCACACACACACACACACACAGACACGTACACGCACACACTGGAGTCCACCAGCCTCCCTGTCAAACCCAGCTCGAAGCCAACAAAGGGAGCATGCACGGAATATCAGGTGGAGGATGAAAAGGACAAAGAGGTGGAGGAGGGAGGAGAAGATGGTGGCAACACAACACGCTCCTCGCACGTCTGACCGGAGGGCAGGGGGGTCACGGAGGGGTGGAGGCAAAACGGACAGCTGACTCTGGGACTGCTGTTCACGCTTAAAATGATATAAGGAGAAAAAAAAAACATGTTTTAAAGCTGTTCGCTGTGTTAAACATGCGCCCGGCTGGTGACCTCTGACCTCGGGGACGCAGGGCTGTGATTGCCTCACCGCAGCAATCAGATGTTTTGTCTTCCAAACAACTTACCTTTAAAGACGCATATATACCAGTAGTTTCATGCAAAGTGTGTAATTTCTGTAGTTTCATGCGTCATCATAAATATATAACTTATTAACTTATTTTTCATCTTTAAGTATTAATTTGTGGCTTTTTTTGGTTCCTCTTTTCTTCTTTTCAGTGTGTTTCCACGGCTCTGTGAAGCAGTTTGAACACAGTTTTATATGTTCCACCTTCCTTTGTATAATATGAAGGCTAAAGGCTAATTTATGCTCAATGTCAGACACGTATACGGACCGAGCCCTCAGTCTGAACTCCTCTTTTGAAAGCTTACGGATGAAATGGAGCAGAACCACCAGAAACCCCGGCAGCAGTCAAGGCCCGACGCCCTCAGGACACAAAGAAGAGCTCTGAATAATAGCTGACGTCTGACAGAAGTGGAAATGTTGTTCGTGGACGTGTTGCAAAAAAAAAAACCACACAATCTCACAATGTTGAAGAAAGTGAGGACACATCCCCGGATCCACAGGTCAGCGCCAAAAGTTAACAGGGTCTATTCTGGGTCGAGACGCATCCTCGATCCGAGTTTTGTGGAAATTCGGTCACACGGAGGTTCCTCTCTGGAGCCGGTGTTCAGTTTGTCTGCTAGGGGCTCCTGTAGGGACACGGCGGTGCAACATGGTGACAACCAGCTCATCCTGAGGCACTGAAAACACTCTTGGGTTTCAGCTGATCACACACACCAACGGAAACGTAATTATGAATATAATATTCCAGCTCCGCTGCCAAATCCCCCTTAATCCTACACACTGGACCTTTAAAGCCCCGCCCCCGCCGCATCTTCAGCTCAGCTCGTGTATTAAGAGCGATAAGCTGAGTGATGATTGCAGCAGTACACACAGAACTCACACAAGTTTTTAATCTGTTCTTTTGTTTCTTACAGTCACATAAACAGAAGCAGTTTTAAGACAAACAGTGGCTCTGTATATTTCCCAGTTTAACACCTGAAGCGTTCGTGGCGGCGTTGTTTTCACTCACCTTGGCCCCCCTGGTTATGGAAATGATTCATTATTCATAGAAGTGTTTTTTTTTTCTAAATGTATTTGTGTTTCGCTGAATAGCTATTGAAATGCTAATCTGCCTAGCTGACTCTTCCCGTACATTGCGGCGCTCTCGGAGGCTTTTATCTGAGAAAGTAAAGGAGAAAAGATTCATGAAAATCGATATCTGACTCCGATAATGTTTCTCCGGTCGCCATTTTGTGAACGCTCCTCGTAATGAGTGTCCTGTTGATCTTTTGGGGGGATTTAATATGTTTCAACACAATACAGCAGACTGAATAAGTGTACAACACTTTCTCCTCTCTCTGCAAACACAACTGCGCCTTATGAGCCGTTTCCTGGCAGAACCTTTCACGGGGCTCGGTAAAGGTGATCATTATAATCAGCCCCGCTGTTTTTTCCAAGGTGACCCGTGAAACGGTGGCGCTGGACGACACGCCCGCTATTTCATCTGACAGCGCTGTTAATTTACATCAAACCTCTTCTAATCTGACAGCCGCTGTTAGAACTGGGCCTGTCAGCAGAACCACGAGTAACAATATATTAGAAAGAAGCTGAATGAGGGAAAGGAGGAGAAATCTACACTGTCGGATATCATCTGCGTGTCCTCGTTGGAATTAGTGTTAACTTCCGCTTCAGTTAGTCCGAGTTGTACACTAGCTAATTGATTTTCACTCCGTCCGTTCGGCGGTTTCACAGAGCTTTTAGCATCTTTTAGCTCATTGGTTTGGTTCCTTTATGTTGCCTGAGGTCCGGTTAGGTTTTAGATTACCTGGTTCTGTCTCCCACAACCACGGCTGAGAAGATCATCAATAGTATCTGCAGCTGCTTGGACTTGTCTCGATGTTGAAACACGGTTTTGAACATTGGTCTCTTTTGCAAGTCGTTTTCAGGGTTTGTGCGAAATGCGTCCGTCGTTGAAAATGAAGGTCAAACATTGATGTGCTGCTTTACGGCCTTTTTTAAAGCTTCTTTGATGAGATAAATGAACCTTTTACATGTCTTTTAATCAATGCTGCATAACTGTCAATAAAACCCTCTAATAAGAAAGAGTCTCGGGGTTACTGACTCACTTTTATGCAGCGGCTGCTATTAAACACAGGAATGAGTTTCCACACAGCGTCACGTCAGCTGCATTCAATAACAAATGGAAGTGAAAGCTACTGTACACGATGTCCTCGTTCCAAACTCTTGGATAATGCTTCCTTCTATCTCAAGAACTCGATCCGTCCTTCTTCCTCTCGAGCTCCCCGTCGGGTTTTGAGCTATGTTCCTGCTTAACGGCGTAATCCCGTAACGTGATCAGAGGCAGTTCGTTTTTAATTACGACTTACGAGGGGTTCTGGTTCGAGACATGACATCACCTTTCTTCAAAGTGTGCTCTGAACACTTCAGAGGAGGGGAGCCGCAACATGGCAAAACAATAACCCTCAGAATGGATTGGATGACACCAAGAAGCAATCTGGCTCTGATCAAATGGATTCAATCAAAAGTTTGGTACGATGGCCTCACACACACTCACACACACTCACACACACTCACACACACTCACACACACACACACACACACACACACACACAAACAGCGCTTAGCAACGGCACGCGCTCTGACGGAGCAGGGGAAAGCCGACACAGAG
>OMLP01003161.1:12407-28539 GCA_900302685.1 Spondyliosoma cantharus | reverse complement strand
CTCAGAGTGTAACGTTATGTGAATTAAAATGTACATATTCTGCATCATTTGGATAATTGTGTTCATAAATATCCTACAATTTATTCTTATAGATTCAGCTAAATTGACTCAAAATTCATCAAAATCGGCCCACTGGGAGTTGAAATATGGCCACTTTTGGTTTAAACTGCCATTTTGAATTTTAAAAATGTCAGAAATGGATTTAGCATCCTCAATAACCCCCAAATCCACTCCAATATTGTCCAAATCGGCCAAGCAGTTGCTGAAATATTGCCCATATAGGCGATTAATGCTAATTAATGCTAATAATGCTAATTATGCAAATTGCCCAACATATGCAAGCTAGCATCCGGCAGTTTCTTAATGCTGGGGACCCACACTGTACATTTCTAACATAAAACTTTGGTGTACTCAACATTTCTGGGTTCACATTCCTGGCAAATAGACTATTTCCAATTTCCCAAAGTTGATTCCCCAGTTAAGTAACATTTTGCTCCGCTCTTGGCCATTACAGCCATTTTCTAAAGTAATTATCTTGTGAGCTGAAGGTAATATCTTCTTGTGTGTTCTAGTAGCTGTAACAATGTAGACGGACATGTATTTCTTTGTTGAGGTAGAAAAATGCATGTACCTGTAAAAGTCAATCTCTGCATTGTAAGGAGGCTTTAAAAAAGACTTTGTCTGGTGAGTCAGACAAAGGGAGATTGGCTCTGCAGGGGAGGATTCAAGTAAAATAAGATACAAGGTCCAGATAAATCCAGCCCAGCACTCGGGATTTACTTTATGAGACACATATTTTATGATGATATGCTGTGCAGTCATAATTAGGCTCATGTGGGAGCTTTTTCTTCTTCCCTGTGAGAGTCTAAGGTGAGAGGTAATGTGCATACCGTTGATGTTGTGAAGCCCCTGCGATGACTAACAGTGATTAATGGCCAATAAAAATAGAACTAACTTGTGATTTAATAATGCAGCTTCATTTTCTTTTAATTTATGTCTGTCTTTTTTAACCGCCTTAGTTATTATGTTTGCCTTTTATTCATTTATTTGTTTCAAAACAATGTTTTAAGAGTAGTAGTGCACTCCCAATTACCTTGGCTATATATACTTTACAGTATTTCTATAAATACTGTATATTATTCATCACAATCAAAACAATGATTCCACAATGGAAATATAGAAATGGACAAAAAACACTTTCAGGATGTTCATAACCTGTAGGGTACAGATAGGGTCCACGACATATCAGTGTTCCACAGACATGCACACGAACTTCCACACAAACATATTAACACACAAATACTGTAAACAGGATAAACTCACGTGTGAAATCTCTTCTTGCTGGCCGGCCATATTGGCTGATAGGAGGAACGTCTGAATAATACCAAAAAATTTGAATTGATTTTTTATCTGCCAGCATGCAAGTAAGCCGGCTGGAAGTCATAAAATACAGCTGTTACGTTCTAAATATACCTCACTGATATTAAACTGTTGCACAAAGATTAAAGTCATGGCCATCTCAGCACATTCATTTTGTTTTTCCTTAACTACTAACAATATGCTTTGGAATGTTGTTTTTTCTGCCTTACAGTAAGCATGTTGTGTATCAGAATCCCCATAAATGTGCTTTACCAAAAGTCTTACTTCCCCTCAATGACAAAGTCACTTATATTGGTCATTAATTTGTGTCAAGTTTTAATTGATTTATCAAAAAAGCAAGTTCACTGAAACCCTCAGCTATAAAAAATATGTAGATTCTTGTGCTCTCAGGACTTCTCACTAGGCTCAGTTATGGGATGTTGGATCATTCATCATGTTTTGACAGTGGAACAAACATAGTGTACTGACATGAGAACCAGATTCCATGTGGTGTTTTCTTGTTTTGGGGAATGCTTTGTTTTGTACAACAGCTTTGGTGTCTGAAGTGAATGGATTTAGGATTTGACCCTCCTTCCAGGACTTTCTCTGCTGCGTTCTGGCATTCTGTAAGAGACACTGAGTAGTTAAATGGCAGAAGCTGGAAGATGCTGTACTTGCATTCAAGCTAGACATGAATCAATCCTAAAGTAATGAATGTACTGTATGTTTTACAATGGACTGTATTGCAGAACCCTCTCTATCTCTAGTATTGATTTCAGAGGCACAAGACGGAGTCCATCTGGGAAACACAGAAGTCTACTGATGTTAACTGGCTACTGAAAAGGAAACTTTAATCATTAATTTATTTTTTCAAGCAACCAAACACATTCAGGTGTTCACTGTGGTAAAACAAAGTAAAATATGCTTGTTATCAATTGTTGGCATTCTTTATTTAGGCCACATATTCTTTTGATCAGAAACACAGATTAAGTATTAAGTAAGTGCAAGCCAACAAATAAACATTTCATGTCAGTTTTTCAACACATATGCAAAAGAGTGCAGTGCAGCATTTGACAGTTACTTGGCACTTATCGGGCAAATAAAACAAAGCTTCGGCTTGCTTTGAGGTCATATTCACTTGTTATGACCTAATTTGAAGTTGCACAGCCAACACTGATATGAAAGAGAACAGAGGGGGGCCAGACAACACAGATAAAGAGATGATGTGTAACTCGCTAGAACATGAGACACTGAACTATTGGCTTTTCAGAGAGTGAACATAATCTGAAAATACATACAATTTTGTAAAAATACAACTATGAAAAACGTTTGTCTTTGTATAAGTTGCGTTAAATGAATATAGTAGGTGCTATTATAACTGTGTATGCATCATAATCAAAGTCACGTCTTATGAATCTAAAGATGCCTACTTCTGTAAACTGTAAATGTCTGGTGATTATAGTACTGTAAATAAAGATCTGTAGCCTACAGGTTCACTATTCATGATGACATGTATTGTGACTTTGCAACAACACACTTTGTTCCATGTCATGCGGACAATAAATTGTATATTATGCCATGTTTAGAAGTGTAAGACTGGTTGCAGCAGTGTTTAGTGAAATAGTAAGTTAACAGTGGTGCAATGGCCATTTGTCTTTAGGAGTTTGCTCTAATTAAATGCCTTGCAGAGATACGGTTCTATAACTTAAGTAACATGAGTTCAATTCTACGGGCAGAGGCTCATGACTTGTATTGTGTAGAACATATTTGAATTATGTTTTTTGTTCTGCACAGAAATATAATTCTGCTCCAGGGGAGATCAATCTGAGGTCACAGTTTAATAGACCAAATGCAGAGTTGTACAGTCAAGTCAAATGAATCTATGTAAAGGCTTCACAGTAAGACAATTTTAATCCATGTGCTGTATAGAGAATCAATTTATATTTAGTTGCCTAATTAGAGTGAATACATAAATTAATATATAAGATACAAAGGGCACAGAAAGGAAGTGAGAGGAGAAGAGAGAAAACGAACTCTCATGAAGATTCAGTAACCTTTATGCAGATTGAAAAACCAAAGTAAAAAGATCAGACAAACTTTAAAAAGGGGAAAGGAAGATATAGTGGAGATGAGTACGCTGTCCCACAGCCAGCAACAATGAGAAAAGCACAATCATGCTTGGATTTAATCTCGGACTGTAGAAAGGACAAAATTAATTGGACGGAAGATCAAAGTTGTTTGAAGGTGGAATAGGAGCAGAGTAAAATGGAACCTTGTGCTACTCTGTGAAGGAAGGGCACAGTGGGAGAAAAGTTCTCACTTCCTCAGTCCAGGTAGTTAGGGAGGGAAACTACTGGCAAACCATTGAATACCATGTCCATGACTGCCAAGCACATTCTTGTTGAGGTCCAAATGCTAAATGTGTAAAAGGAAAGGCATAACAAATATTAAACCAAAGTGATAATCTACATCAGAAGACTTTGTGATGAATTTTAAATAGCTCTTGTGTTATTTTTCACTGAAATATTATAATATCTCAAATACTATTTTATTTGACTAATACCGTGTTAAGAGGGAATTTTTAATTCTTGGCAAGATCTGTAAATAGTACTTTTGTAGCCTACAGAAACACTACAAGATTATGACAGCATTCCAAGAATATAAAACTAAGGTGAGATGCATTCTTTCTTAACTAACCATATAAAAGTGGGTGTCCATCCATTGCCTTCAGATATAGATGACAATAGGGGATGCAATTGTAATACATAACTTAAATTTGTAAATTCTTGGCTCTCACATTGCTCTGAAAACTTTTCTAAATCACTTGTTCCTTCTTCTAAATACTCCTATAAAACAAGGCATAATGAGAAGCATCAGTTCAATTTAAACGTGCCCCAAACCAATGTGGTTGCTTGATTAAAAATACCAGCTATACAGTTTCTACTCATGACTGCCTCCCTATCCCTCGGCTGAGCAATTAACACGCATATCTGTTCAGTGAAACCTTACCCTCAGGCGATGGTCTACAGCTGCAGGAACACACACACAAACACACACACACACACACACTTCCCACAGCTCTTTATTTTTATTTATATTACATGCTGACTCTACATCCTCTGCCTCCCTTTCCATCTGCCACTCTTTATTGACAGCAAAAAAATCCAGCTCCCTCTCCTCATCCCTATTGTCTCTTTATCCCTCTCCACCAGCAGAACAGGTGACTCATGTTGTAATTTCGGATATTGATGTTTTTTATTGTTATTAGAAGAAGTTGGATGAGGACAGTTATTGTGTAAACGCAGTGTGAGTTGTAGACAGTGCATTCAGTTGTGTTTATTTTGTAACAATTTCTGTCACTTTCCCCCAATGCCATAACTGGTTTAGCACAATCCTCTTCACTAAAGCCAAACCCTCAGGCATGTTCTAGAGCAACTTCGAAAAGAGACACGCTTAGCTTTTCTTTCCTTATTCATGCTGTGCGTATATTCTCCAACTAGTACACTGTTTGAGCAATTTCAGAAATAAAAGAAAACTACAGATTTTATTCCTGACTTTCTTCTTAAAGTGAGACAAAACACATCTCTTCTTTCCACTTGAGTGTTTTAATACATTTGCCCCCATTGTTTCTACCGACACTGAAGAAAATGTACCCTGTATAATCTCACCAAGTCTTGCAGAAGTATAGACATGTCTGCAATATGATTACCTTTTCCTTGTATATATCTTCTAATTTTGTTGATAGTCAGGTTTTGATACATACTCACTTATATTATCAAAATGTTTCACACCAAATTAAATGGTGGCATGACAGGCTGATGCCTCTGCTTGTTATGGAGGATAGAAGGCAGACAGGAAGGAAGTCTGGGGACAATGTCTGTCATGCAATTGGCCTGCCCAGGTAGATTAGGACACATCCAGGTAGATATAATGGCACATTTTCAGTTTATAATGCATACAGACATTCATGGTCAAAGTTGCTAAATGTAACATGTGTACCTGTACCTGTCATGCATGTTTTGTCAGATGCTGGGTGACACTTTGGGGCTGAACAGTAGCAGTGAGATTCAGGTGAAACAATAAAAACATGATATATCTTAAACTTTTTCAAATGAGAACTGTAAATACCTGGACTATGTAGATGTGTGTGAGAGAGAGAAACAAGTCAAATGACACAGAGAAACTATCGATTTAGATGAAGTTAGTGTTGCACCAAGAGGTGCTACCCTAAGCTAGTGAGTGAAAGTGGATAGGCCCAGAGCTAATACAATTAGAATTAAGTGATTAACAGTGTAATGAGTCGACTGTTGAATAGTTCAACCAAAAGAAAGCTGTGAGAACTCAAATGGAATATAAAAGGTGACCAGTGGAGTCTCATCATTGTTTTCTCTTGCTGGCAAATCCACTGAATTGTTTAACATTAAAGCAACACAAATTAAGTTTTGTCAGGTTGTGTAGTGAATCTGATTTAAAGAAGAACAGAGGGGATAGCTTTACATCAAGTTTGCATTGTATTGTTTGTAATTAATGTAACATTGTTTTGTTGAATCTAAAATTAATATACAATGTTGAGTTAAAGGTGCAACATGCAAGAATTTTAGTTGGAAGCATTCAAACATTAACTAAAATTGAAGAAAAGAATGTGAAGTATCCTGTTGAAGAGGTATCTACTAAAGTTAGCATGCTAACCAGCTAGTCATGACCTGGCCTGTCCTGGTCCAAAGCTCCCATACTAGTGCTGTAAGCACCTACACTGCCCTGGTGCTCCAAGCTCAGGGTCTGGACCACTAGCTCTATTGCTACCTGAACTAGCTAATGGTAGCTACTGTTAGCAGTAATTAGCACTAACTCTAGGGGATTTCTGCCCCCTATTTCTTCTGATTGTGGTGGCCAATTCTTACATACTGCACCTTTAAAATTGAAATTTAATTGAATTTGCTCAGAAATGTATTTGAAAAAAATGGTGATTGCACAATTTACATTTACAAGGAATTAACAATTCCAGGCAAAAACAGAGGTTTATTGAGTTGGAATGAAGTTGGTGAACCAACCAAGACGAGACGTCTAGATCTCCTGGACCGAAGATCTCTGTATTGAAGAGCCCAGAACCAAGGCTCTTCGACCTTATCGCCAAACATCCTGACCTAACCGGAACCCTAAGGCCAGCACCTAATAAGCCAAAGGAATTACTTATAAAACCATGTTTGACAGTTTATTACTTAACTTGCCTGACACACACTGCACCTTCACATTCCATATTGTCACTTCACACACCACCCTATTACTTGCCATCACATCTAAAGCCACCCATCGCTTCCACCACAAATACATTCTCAACCTGTGGGAAATTTTGTCTGACTCCTAACTTGAACTTAGACTTTCGATAACTTCCAGCTGTGTGCTTAGATTCAATTCATAAAAAGATGCTGAGCATAAAACACCTTGCTTAAGTAGGTGCCCAGGAATCCATTTGTAACACACTCACCTCTATAAAATCTAAACCAACCTAAATTGACGGCAAATGTCATGAGATTTTCCCTCATGATGCCATCACAAATGAGGGTTTAAAAGCCATGGGCCGAAAGAGAAATTAAAACTTTTTGATCAACAAGATCATGGAGATGGTACATATTACTCAGTGGACTAAATGGGGGGTTGAAAATATCAATGTGTTTAAAATTCCTAATTGTTTGAACAGTCAACTCACATTATCTCAGCACACATACCCACCCTGCCAGACATGCCAGAGGTTTCCACAAAGTTCCTCAATCTATAGCACAATCACACAGCGCTCAGTATTGTATCAGTAAATTGCAAGGAACTCACTTTCAGCTCAGATTACAGTAGCACATAATAATGCAAGCTTTGAAAAAAAGAATGAAGCAACAACTAATAGACCTGTAACTGTATTTTGTATTTTTTCTTGTTTTGTATAGGAATATCAATGCGTAGCCTCTATAAGATTTCACTGTGTAGCCTCAGTAACTGAATGTACTGTATTTGATATATATGGTATTTAAGTGCCTTCTGTATAAACAAAGAATATGTAATCTGTTAGCAAGGAAACAATGTTATTAGTTATTCTTTCTGATTTTAATGTGGTTGCATTGCTTTTATATTTTGTGTAGACTCCAAGAGGAGTAGCTGATGATGTTGATGATGATGATGATGAAGTTCACCAGAGGACAAGAACTATCCCTGAATAGATAAAGGTTTGAAGAAAGGTACTTTAAATATCTATTTTTGTATAAGTCATACTTCACATCAAAATGTATTGATACACTGTTTTATAAATTGGGCCCAAGGACTATGGTCAAAAGCCTGGCCAGGCAGCCCAAAAGGATGAGATGAGGATGAGGGATGGCAGCTTCACTCTATAAGTGTACAAGTAACCTCAAAGGACAATGTAACACATTGAAAATTCAATTTTAATGGGCAAGCCAGCTAAAATGAGATTAAAGAATAATAATATTCTCATATCTGAACTGTGAAAGAGGTTTGGTGGTATTTGCAATGGAGTCCTATTCAGAATGGCCCACACTACGACAATGTGAATGTTTTAGTTACTTGGACTTGCCCCCTTCAGATGGTGAGAAAATACACAAATATGAGGAAATTCTGATTCTTATAAAGCAATTTGAGCTGACATTCCATTTAATTTTCTTTCCAAGAAGCGAAGAACATTATGCTATGATTTGTTCATACCGGCCGATACAGATGCCAAATGTGACTGACTGGAATACTGACATTTATTTTTTTGTTACACTGCAGGAATATATTCTCAAATGTACTTAGTCATGCTTTTAGACACACACATTTACACAAGATTTAATTTCTCTGAATCTCCAATCCTAAAATATTAAGAAGCTAAAATGTGCTTACCGGTATGCACATTTAATTAAATTTTTCTGTCAACAGCATACAAATTCTCCAAAATATTCACCTTTTGCTTTGGATAATGGATTGTTGTAGCATTTCCCCCCTCCACCTCCTTTGGTCCAAGCTGTGCATTATGTTAATAGCATTGCCCTGAGGAAAATATGCATTTAATTCTACTCATGTGCAAGAAGAAAAAAGGCAAAATTCCTTTTGTCAGTTTTTATGTTTATAAAGCAAGTTATGCAGGAGTAAGTGGAAGGAAGCAAAAAGGAAAGAAAAGTCATGTCCACATTTCCTGCTCATGCATGCACACATAAACACAAGAAGAAGACAGTTATGGCTACAGACAAAAGCACACTATGGATAAAGAGGCTAACATGCTCTGCACTGAGTCTTGACAGTCTGTAATTGACTTTGTCTATCATTAAAGGACATCAAAAGAGAAAGAGTCTGAGGTCGAAACTAAATTTACTGGAGTTTGGGATTGACCACAGGCTTCTGTCTTTTTTATCGATGCTCTCATTTTTTATTTTTTTTGGTTGCCTCTCCCTCTTGTTCTTTCTGTGTCTCTGGAAAGTACTGTTATAGCCTGCGGTCAACTCTATCATCCCGCACCAATAACAACTCCAGCTGGCTCTAGCTTAATACGAGAGCCTCAACCTCTGGAGTTTCTTAAGTTTCACAGTGGCTGATATGTGCTGCATGTGTGTCTAACACCTTATACTTGACAGTGGTCTACATACACTTGCATGAGTGTCTGTGGCCTGTCAGCGAGTGATCGATTTGGGCTTTACTCACAGCAATGCACAAGCGTGCACTCATGTGTGTTTGTATTTTTGCATAACTGAATCCAGTGTGTCCATGCATGCATCCAACATACAAAACTGTGAATTTGTATACCATGTGTGCGTGTGTGTTACATTGCTTTACCTGTGCTGTGTGCTCAGTGTGTGTGTGTGTGTGTGTGTGTGTGTGTGTTCCCAGTCTCCCGCTGCTCTCCAGTAATGGAGAACATGTGGTAATAACAGTGATCTATCACAGCGAAGGTTTGGCACTGCCAACCACAGTGAGAGCAGAAGCTGCAGCAGCATGGGACAGCGGATATGACAGAGTTGACAACAATAGAAAACTATGAGCTGAGTCAAGTGTAATGAGCTCACTCCTGAAAGTTTTGTCGCAAATCTTAATCACTCGGATTGAGAACAAGTGACACTTGTTCTTAAACAGAGTCATAAGGTGGGGTAGTTGTGACATCCAATCATTACACAGGCAAGAGAATAGGCTCTCCCGCTCTTCTTCCTCAATAGGACAAAAACTAGAAAAACTCACAATAAATAGACTTACCAATACCTGGATGACTGAACATCTTCACCAACTCTCTATAGTTAGAAAGTTGATTATCACAATTCAGGAATCTGCATCTCATGTAGTTAACTTAAAATGTATTAGTGCAATGATGCAGACAGCGAACATTGTGATCATGTTTTGCCAAACCATTTGCAGAGATGGTCCACATTACTTATCAAAAGTTATGAGCCCTACGCAGCTCAACAACAAAAAACAACCTCCAAGAACCTCCAAGCTGCTGCTTCATATCTAAGTAATGTAACAGATCCAGACCGTCTGTTTACCCTAAAGCCAACTGTCATTTTTGTTTGCTGACCATGCCATTATTAATCAAACTACAAGCCATCTTTTACATTTAACTGAAAAGAAAAGTATCCCAAATGAAACCAGTACTGATAGCCGTGTGAAAGATTATCTAGAAAAAAATAACTAGATTAAGCCACAACTGACCATTCATTCTGACACTTCAGAACTTCACACTTGAAATGTTGTATTCCTGACAGGCTCCCTTAGCAACCTTTCTCTTAAACGAATAAAACATGACTTATCATCAAGGTATAACAGCACAGATTTTCACCGCAATCTTAATTCACAGATGGAAGCCAAACACAAGGTCAAACAATGTTGTTTCAAGCAAGCATAATAAATATGTTAAAAAATTAAGCGCCTCAACACAATACATCCTCATACAATATAGCTGCGAGGGAGTGACAGCAGTGATGGCTCCTCTTGATCAAAACAAAACACTTTTTTTTTCACAGACAAATGCATTATGCTCCCTTGGCCTGACCTCTCCTTTCCGAATGAACATAACTGAAAGAATAAAGATAGAAAGAACAAATCAATCTCACCTGGTGGGTGTGGAAGTAAAAAGCAAAGCAGAAGGATGTCTTTTTGGTTTAGCTAGAAGCATATAGGTAGCCTAAGTTACGGCAATTCATTACAGCAACAATACTTCCCTCATAAAGAGTCTCTCTGACAAAGAACACTTGCTTTTTCCGATATGTCCCTGAGGTTTTTATACAGGCTTAGAACCCAACAGACAGAACTGCTCTCCATCTCCTACACCACACACTTGCTCAGCCTTGTTTCATTTTTTATCCCATCTGTCTGAGCTCCCTTCATATTCTCTCACATGCTCCATCACTCATTTCCCACCTTTTCTCTCTTTGTCTATCACCTGTCTCCGTACCCTTGTTTTATTTTTTGCTCCTCTTTCTGTTACTCATTTCTCATTTTCAACTGTTTCTTTCTCTCACATCCCAGCGACCTCCTTCATTGCCTGTCATCACCCTGGCTCTCACAGCTCAAGTCTTTATCCCCTGCTGAACTGCTTATATTGTGATATTAGTGGTTACCAACATTGGTCGTTTCTGCCTCTCATCCCCCTCCATCCACTTGTCCATCAACACAATATAAAAAATCCTCTACTGCAGAAATAAAAAAAAAAGTAGTAAAAAGAACATCTCAAGGTAAAGCAGTGGCAGATGTAAGGATTTGATTTTTATTATGACTGCCCTATCTAAAACAAATCACTACACAACAGGACTTTTCAGATATTCAGAGTCTCTCTGACAGCAGACATTATTATTGTTTAAGCATTGAGGTTTATTCATAATGTGTGCTGTCATCTATGTAGCAGGCGAGTCTTGTTTACATCCTCCACCAGGTGTTTGCTTGTTTGTTTTTTTGCATTCCATAACTTTCATAGTATTTTGTTGCCCATTTACCAACTTGTTTGAAACATATTGCTGGCATCAAATTCAGAATAAGCATACTTTTACAAAGATTGTTGAAGATGATCAACAAAGCGTTAAATATACTGTCTTTCTACGGTTTTCAATTTGGTATATGTCAAAAAGGCTTAGCAAATGCCACATTGTGTTCTATTTATGTTATACTCACCGAACACATGACATTGTACTCACCAGCGTGGATGTGGATTGTGGAGATGAACAACATGATGAGGCCAAGAAATACCAGCCTGCAAGCCCATTCAGTCATAGGCAACATAAACCTTCTTGTGTACGCTTGATTTAGAGCTGCATGTAAATCTACATGACAAAGGGAGGCAGGTATTGAGGTCAACTTGAAGGTTGAACTTCAAGTATCTGTGCAATGCAATGCATGACTGAAATGGAACTGGGCTGATAACTTTCAATGTTCAAAAACCTTCACACCTATAAAAAGGCTGCTTGACACCGAACGTGTTTGGAAGCTGTTTGAGGTTTTTTTGGACCTTTCTCACAGCAGAAATATTGACATGTAAAAGAGGGAAGAGCACGAGTGTAATTAATAAGATTAACGATGGGTGCAATCCATTCAGGTGTTATAATGCTGCGGCCATGCTATTGTGCATGCAGCCTCAATGCTACGGATTAGTGGCACACTCATATGGAATTAATCTTTAATGTTATTAGTTACACCTGTGCTTTCACCGCTGTGACGAGTCAAAATGTCTGCTACTGAAATAGTTATAGCCTTGATTCCACCAGGCACGTCTCTATGACCCCGCGTGTGCGACACTGTTTTGTTCCCTTCTCCATTCCCTTCATACCCCACTGGGAGCGCTTCAGGAGCAGGTGGGTTGAGCCTGCCTGATATTGTTGACTTTCTCAGTTTGTGTTTATCATGCGGCCACACTGATATATCCATTGGCTCATATTATCAGCCGATATCGTAGATTTATCCGTGTAAGCCTGTATGTTATCCGATAAGCAATCAAATGAAAACTTTTCTTTTTCAGAGAATATAAAGCATAAAAAGATTCCTGGGTTTTATTTATGGATGTTATTTTAGATAAAGTGTATAGTTACCCCGTTCCATATCCTGCCTCTGTTGCATTATGTTTAATTACTACATTTGAGGTGCATATAGGCTGATATATCGATAGTGAATTTTTTTTTACTCCCTTATATTGGTTTTGACATTGGCTCCAAAAGTTTCAGTTAGGCCCAAAATTATTTCACAATTTTTTCCTTAATTTTTGAGCTTCTACCATGGTAAGTAGACTTTAGAGTCAAATGCTTTCTTTTCTGTAAATTCTACTTGTATCTATCATTGTTATTTCCGACTTAGACCCCGAGTCTGCACAATGTGTTTTATTTTGAAAACATGACCAGCTGCTCTATGCCCCTTCCATGTATTCTGCATGGTTCAATCTGCTCTGTGAATCGTGATGTGGCTTCTTTCTGCTTCCATCAAAAATAGACTTGGTGATCTACCATGCAGCAGAGTGGGTAGTTGCTTATGGGAGATGCCATGGAACATCTGGTGGAACCAAGAGTATTGTCTAAAATGACTTTGATAAGCTCCAGCGGCCGTGTCGTGACTGGATTTTAACACAGATGTGCCCTGAGGAAACTGGGGTTTAAGGATGCTCTTGTCTGCCAACCCTACAATGGCATTAAGTACAATGTCATACTAGCCCATGTTTATAGGACATTTTTAATAGATTCACAGTATTTTACTGATCAAAGAATAAGGAAGACAACATTGAAGGCTGCCATGGAGACAACTGCGTGATCTGCTTTTGGGCAGATTAGGGTATAATTTCTGTCTAAGATGACCTGTCTATGGAGCTGTATACATGTTGAGTCATGTAATGATAGTGTATGGCACATATACCCACAAACACATACATAAAACAAATACACACATCTTATGTATCCAGTTAATATTGTGTGGCACACTGAATACAACACAATGTTGTATTTAAATATTTCTGTTGCATGTCTTCATTTCCAACCGAAGCATAGCACACTGATAATGTAGAATTCATTATTTACTGCTATTTCAATAATGAACAAAAAGTTTTAGTTTTAACGAGCCTTGTGGACCTGAGAGACTGCTTTAGTAGATAGTAACTTATTCGTAGTTTGAAGTTTTGAAGTAATGGCCTGATCCACTTCTATTAGTCCCTGTGTAAAGCCTGGAGAGTTGAGACATGGCAATAGATTTAGCAGGAAATTAACATTTACCATCTAGCAAGCTGATTTTACTACCTCAGAAAAAAAGTTAATATATATCTTATAGTATGTGCAGCTACTCAATGTCAAAGCAAAATTCTGACACGTACTGTGACATATGATTATATGAATGGATAGCACATCACGCTAAGGATGCTGACACATTTTCTGTCATCTCTTTGTTCAGGGCACTGGTTATCGCTTGGGTCTTGTCTCATCTCCCTCTTTCTCTCCCTCTAGAAAATGACCTTCCTGCTCTAGTCATAAATGCAGTCACTCCTTACCTTTGCAACAGAGGCTGGAATCTCATCTTTTTGAAGAATAACCTTAAAGCAGCCTCTCCCCATTTAATTGTATTCCCCTAATCGCACTAAATAATAATCTTCAGTGTTTAAGCTGAGATCATCATTTAGTTATTGTTGCTGGGATATCCTAAAAACATTTGAATGGTTCCCTCTTTTTTGGTGGCTCGCAACTTTGGTGGTGTGACTTACGTGATGTATACATTCTTATTCAAAAAACAAAAAAGAAAACAAAATCAAAAAATCCTTGAAACATAAAACAAAGCAAAAAGATGTATATATAAAAAGACAATTTCGAGAACAATGTCTATTTTCAGAATAATCCTAACCAACCAAGGCTAGGCTACTCCCTGAGGCTCTCACAAAAAGACTTCCTGCTCTTACTATACATTAGCTCTCTATTCTGGAAAGCTTTTAACAGCACAGTGTGACAAAGGCCAGACTCACTCTTTCTCTTCAGTAGTGCTTTATCCCTGTGTGTGTTGTAGGGAGTTGCACAAAATAAAACTAAGCCACTTTAGATTTAGATGCACTCAGTAAAACTGTCAGTGTGAGTAAAGTCAAAAATCTATTCACATATTTAGTGATTGGACAATTTATTTTGTCCTCCCCAGGTACCTGAAAGAAAGGCCGATGTGATTTGGGCTTTTTAAATTTTAGACCACAGCAAAATACTAACACAGACTTGAATATATTCAGGCATGATCAGCTGCAATTGCCGCTGAAGCAGTCCTAAGTAAGACATAATCAAAACTGACAATTTGATGTTTCAACAACAAATAACAACTTAAGTGAAAACACAGCAGACATTGTGTGTGGTTATTTATTGCAGGAAGAAGTTTATAAATCAGGTGTCTAGTGACTGAATAGCCTCTTAGACAGGAAAAGTTCCACTCCCGAAGTTACAAAGTCACCACATTAGCTTGTTTGAATGTACTCAGGCAGACTCTGTGTTATAGGTTCATTGGAAAGGTAGAGAACAACCTTGTTAGTGAAGTACTAAAAGTAGATGGATGTTAAAAGCTAACACCACTGCCTTTGTTTACCAGCGGTGCATTCATTTCAGCATGAGTGGCTCCAAATTATAACACAAAAGATCCTCTTTGTATCACTGGCAACATTGTGTTACATTTCCTGTATCGGTTCTACAGTAAGAGTTGTAGATGTGTAATACATCTATATCGCACTTGAAGTGTGACAACTTGTGTGACACTCAAGAATAATCCAGTTAGTGAGTTTTATTTGACAAATACGTAAATTAAAGTAGATTATGCTTATGTATAACGTCAAGGTCTAGTTGATAATATATTTTACCCCAGGAACTGAAGGAGCATTCTATACTGTCTGTTGATCTGCCCTCTTTCTCTCCCTGTTCTTAGAAGCTGAAATCTTCATTGTAGCTGCTAACCTAAAAGTGCACACCTCATCTATACTGAGTGCATGAGTTTTACGATTAGTGAGGGTATAAATAACATCTGTTCAGATGAATTTGGGACCTTGGGACTTTTAGAGACTTTTCCATTGTTTTTTTTTTTTAATTCAAAAACAGGTCCCAACCTACTTCCGTTGTTAAGGAGATTGCTAGAGGCTTTTTTGCTGTGAAGCGCCAAATATTTTTTGTGGACTACAGAACTCTACCTTCAGACTCCCATCTTTCTCTCCAACCTTGATTGCACCCATCTTTTACTTTCTGTCTCTCTCTGTCCCTTTTTTGGTCTCCGCACTCTTTAAACTCTGAAAATTGCTAATGATAGCAACAGCCTTGAGCACACTTGCCAATGACAGAACTAATGAGAGGACGGCTGCAACGATAGCATATGTCAGTGTTGCTGCAGTTGTATTTGCATTATGCATTATGTATTCATGTTTGTGCTCCAATGGTCTTTAGCACCACTTGTGTGCATTCTCCTCTGGAGCATGTTTAGGCTCTTTCCACCCTTCCCCACTCACTGTCTCTCACTTTTCCGCCATCCCTTCTTCTGTCCTTCATTCCCCGGCAAGGTGATGCATCTAATGAAGGGTGAGTGTTGCCCAAGGATCATGATGACCATCACCAGCTGTACTCCTCATCTCTTACACTGTCTATTACCTTGGCTGCCTTGCACCTACAGTACACTTCTCTTCAGCTACACCCCTCCTCCTTCATTCTTTCAGTCTGTCATTCCTTTTCTCGCCTCCTCATCCCTAATTCCACCTTCCACCAGCTGTTGGTGTCTCCTAATAGCTGTCATGTTGATGTGGACGGACTAGGAACCTTTCGTCTCGCACCTTGCAAAT
>OMLP01003158.1:1211-31302 GCA_900302685.1 Spondyliosoma cantharus | reverse complement strand
TCCCTCCTCTTCTTTTTTCCTCCAGAGGATGTTTGGGTTTTGGCAGCCACCCCTACCTCCCTCTCTCAGACAAGGACTTCATTTGACACTGGCATGAAGTCAAGAACAAAAAAGTATTTTTCCCTCTGAACTGCAATACCTTTTGCTTTGGTAAAAGTACACATTTTTTCTACTCCTACATCTACTGAACCTGCAGGCATCTGGGTGACAGGTTTATGTTTCCTTTTAAAGTCAGAAGCATTGAGAGCAAAGGAAAACCACAGGTAATAGCTTGGCCACTTGTGTTCTCATCCACAGTGCTCCTGAAGTAAAATGTCATTGGCTCTTATATAACTCTGGAAGCAGATGCAAAGGAGTAGGGCACAAAGGGAGAGGCTCTCATCAAACCGTGAAGATAGTGCAAACATTTGAGTAACTTGATCGCAAACAGATGTAATTTGATCTGTTAAATTTGCAGAGGAAATGCTGGCAGTCTTTGTTGAATCTGGGAATTACTTACGCCTGTTGCTGTTAAAAGCAGACCAGACAATGTTTTCAGCAACAGTTTACTTCATTCTTCTGTAGAATGAAACCTTAACATTTTTTTTAACTGAGTGTTGCTTTATCACCTACATAAAAGATCCACTCTGACATGATATAAGATATAAAATACTCTGGTTAGATATGCTTGTTCCACATAAAACTGTTAATCACTTGTTAAAGTTTTCAGAAAGTTTCAGAAAATGTAACCTGCCTCAGGAGCTGCAGATCCAGTTCTACTATACAACAATCCAGTCACTGTCTGGTTTTGATCAATCACCAAACAGGACAAGAACAGACTACAGCAGTCAGTCAGTACAGCAGAGTAAATCATTGGTACCAGCCCTGCCCTGCATGTAGAACTTGCAGTCTCAAGACTTTTTTCTCAGAATTTAACTTTCTTCTGTTCAAAAATAAAGTAGTGTTTCAAACCTGGTTAAGTTGGTGTCATTCACTCGTAGCATTGCTAAAGCTGAGCTAAGTAAGCTACAATGTAAACTATACACAATGTCACAGGTGAAGATCATAAAATATTCTTTTGACCAGCTCGGTCAGCAGTTCGGTTGAGTATATTGTATATTCTCTCTCCGCTTTCAGTTATTAGTTGCCTTTATTTATAACAAATGATTGTAAATTGCAGTTGTATGGACCCAGTATCGTTTATGTCATTACATTGTGACTAACTGGCATTACTGTTACGAGACGAGGCAAGATTTGAGGTTGGAAAACTTTGATATACATTTTTGAGGACATTACAGGGTTTCTTATGTGTGTCTCACTGTAGCAATGACACTGTTAGATATGGTTAATAAATCATGAAATTCTTGCTCTGAATGAACAAGGAGCAGCTGTCGTTGCTACCCCCGTGAACAAACGACCAGACCTGCAGAACTGGAAGATTCTGCTTTATCAAGCATTGGATGGTGACGAGTAAGGATAAAATGCTGGAAGATTGCTAGGCAGTGCTAACGACCATGGAGACGCGATAGTTGCCTGTCTATCGCTCAGTGGCGGGTTAACAAACTTGTATTCCAGAAAGAAATGTGGCTTGTTGTGCACTCACACAGCAGCAATTCTACTACAAAAAACATACCATATGCTCACACATATGGCATATACCATAGCTGTACAGGTGCATCTCGAGAAATTAGAATATCGTGTAAAGCTTCATTTATTTCAGTAATTACATGTAGAAAGTAAGAAGATCAGTAAAAAAAAAGGATAATTAAAGGATTTTAATACAGAATGTTATTTAATGTTCTTATGTATGCACTCAGTACTTGGTTGGGCCTCCTTTTGCATGAATTACTGCATCAAAACGGCTTGACATGGAGTTGATCAGCCTTGTGGCACTGCTGAAGTGTTATGGGAGTCCAGGTTGCTTCTATAGTGGCCTTTATCTCGTCTGCATTGTTGGGTCTTGTGTCTCTCACCTTCCTCTTGACAATACCCCATGAATTTTTTATGGGGTTCAGGTCAAGTGAGTTTGCTGGCCAATCAAGCACAGTAATCCCATGGTCATTAAACCAGGTATTGGTACTTTTGGCAGTGTGGGCAGGTGCCAAGCCGTGTTGGAAAATGAAATGAGCATCTCCATAAAGCTTGTCAGCAGAAGGAAGCATGAAGTGCTCTAAAATGTCCTGGTAAGCGGCTGCGTTGACTGTGGACTTGATAAAACACAGTGGACCAACACCAGAAGATGACATGGCTCCCCAAATGAACACAGACTGTGGAAACTTCACACTGGACGTTAAGCACCTTGGATTATGTGCCTCTCCACTCTTCCTCCAGACTCTGGGACCTTGATTTCCAAATGACATGCAAAATTTACTTTCATCTGTAAAGAGGACTTTGGACCACTGAGCAACATCTTCTGGTGTTGGTCCACTGTGTTTTATCAAGTCCACAGTCAATGCAGCGGTCTACCAGGACATTTTAGAGCACTTCATGCTTCCTTCTGCTGACAAGCTTTATGGAGAAGCTGATTTCATCTTCCAGCAGGACTTGGCACCTGCCCCCACTGCCAAAGGTACCAAAAGCTGGTTCAATGACCACGGTGTTACTGTGCTTGATTGGCCAGCAAACGTATTTAGTGCATAGAAATAAACATACTTTTCAAAAGCCTGACATTTCTGATTAAAATATCATTTTTTATATTGATCTTATGTAATATTCTAATTTTCTGAGACACTGAATTTTGTGTTTTCATCATCTGTAAGACATAATCATCAAAATTGCAAGAAATAAAGGCTTGACATATTTACTCTATGTGTAATGAATCTATATAATGTATGCTTTTCACATTCTGAAATGAGTGACAAAAAATATTGAACTTTTTCATGATATTCTAATTTTTTTAGATGTACCTGTATTGTCCTATTCAGACATAGTATTAGGATGCATCCCGAGTGATCCAATCTCAAGTGGACAGCTCCAAGTACAGATGTGAATGCAACCAAGATGTATTGAGGACACTTTTACAATCCGATCACTCAGATCACACTCGGAGGTGGCCTGGGCTGCATTTGAACACATTCTTTCAGCAGCGTGTCCACATATGTCCTGGGCCACATTGAGGGTACGCCTACTCAACTGACATCCTCTGTGACAGGAAGAAGAAGAAGCCACAACAACAGGCAGAATGGATTACACACTGTCTGATTTCCATGTGGTTCACTGTAATATAAATTACATTTGTGGGTTTTGTTAACAGGCCAATGTACCAGCAGATGTTTGTGAACACACTGGCTGAGTCAACTAACTAACTCTTAGAGTAGAAACCAATAATATCTACAGACAGCTGTTTGTGGCAGCCTGGCGGTAACAGCCTGTCTGCTTCTGTGTCTTAAGTGCATCTTACCTGCCAACGTATAGCAGCTGTTTGAACACACTCAACATTCAATTTATGAAAAAAGACAACATTTTATTGACAGTTAACATGTTGCCCCATAAAAAAAGAAAAAAGGAACACCTGAGTTGTTGAGTTTACAAAACACCGTCTCTGACAAATTCCTTATTATTTGGGCCTTCATTTAAATTTGCCAGATGTTATACATTAAGTTACTTCTTTCTTTGTGTAAAAAACATTATCTTGAGGGGTTTACAGCCAAATAATGTAACACATTGTATGTAAAACAAAAATGGGAAAAGGAATGCAACGTAAGTATAACAAAAGAAGAATGGGAAAAATGAGGTGCGCTGTAAAGAAAAACTAACCACATTAGGTTCTATATTGCTCCACTTCAAAAGAGTCATCATACCGAATCCTTCAGCTGCTGAAGACAGTGTGGGTTCCCTGAGGCAAATCATTATCATGTATTCTGGCCCTGCCCATTATTTATTCCTTTCTGGCAGGAGGTTCGTTACTTTTGCAAAACATTTTCCAGGTAGACATTCCATTCAAACTAGAGAGCATGTATTTGGGAGCCCAGCCATTACAAAATGTTATCTCTCATGTTTATTTCAGATATGTTTATTCAGTGCAGCTGGCAGGAAGACCATAACTAGAAAAATGGATATGAAGGCACAACCCAACATATCAGTTTAGTTCAATTTCCTATTAAGGTTGGTTTACCATTTTTGATTGAATTTCCTATTTTTTAGCTGTATTTTTATTTATTTAATTGGTCCTTATTTGCTTCTGTATGATCTGCTTAAATTCAGTTGTATTACCTTCTGTTACAACCGCACCTTACAGAAGGCATTTACAGATAGGGTTAGAAAGCCCTATGAAATGATAAAATGTTTGCATGGACCTTGATGTAATGTAATAAAAAAGGATTTTAAAAAATATAAGTGATTTTTGCCAATTAGATCCAAACAAGTTCCAACAACAATGTCAAATCAAGAATAACGGAGAAGAAACGAAGAGAAGACTCCATCTCTTCTTAATTTCTCGTGCTTCTGCATTGGAAAGCCACCTCACCAGGATACACAGTTACTGTTACCTATGTTGTTACCACAGCAACCCATGCAGAGAGGTTGATGACGTCTGATCTGATCACTCTTAAATAACAGTGGGGACAGCCAGGCTTCTGATTAGCCTGCAGTCTGAACAAAGCCATGGTGCCACTCACTGCTTCTTGACAACCACAGTGTGCAGGCACACTGACTAACCAGTAGGTGTCACTACTGCAGCGTCAAGGACAAGAAGCAAAAAGCTTGGCTACAGTGAAGCAAAGCCTGGCTGTCTGTGATGATGAGCAGGCCTTCCCTGCATCCAACTGTAGTCTTCTTATGTCGTAAACTCTTATATTTCTTTAAAGACTATTTTTTAACATACACTCACCCAGTATTTCCTGCAGTTCTTATATCTCTGGAAATAGGCTGAACACATGCTCTTATCATAGTTGTAGGCATCCAAACACTTCTGGGAGGCATCGCTTTCCTGAAAAGAGAAGAAGTTCCAAAACCAGGAAAGGATTAGAAACTTAAAGACACTGTCACGTCCCAGCAGCAGGCAGATGTTTGACACAGTGTAGGATGTAATGGGTTGGTAAGCTTACTTCAATGCATGGGTTAATGTCCTGATTCCGAACTTTTCTTGTGTTTTTATCCATTTGCATCTGTGTGCACATGAACAACATAAACATGTTCAGTGTCCTCTGTTTTGTATCACAGTAAACACAAGATTCATTTAAATCACAAGGATTTGAAAAACAGAACAATGTTTGAGTCCTTTGAGTGCTATTTTGCTAAATGGAAAGTTGATGATGAATTGAGCAGTCTCACAGCCTGGGGAATGAAGCTGCTCCATAGTCTGGTGGCATCAAACCAGCAGGACCTGCTGTGTTTGATGAATTGGTCAAGAACTTGAATGCCACAAGAGCGCATACATCCACCAAGGCCCAACAGTCCCCTTTAAATAGATTCAAGCCAAATCCAATATCAAACTCAATGTCTAAATGTTAAACCACCCATAACTGCTTAACCATAATTTAAGGCCACTAGATCTATGATACACATCAAATTGTACTCACTCATAAATACCAACCACCTGAATTGTTTCATCAAGATCCATGTATTATTCCCTAAGAAATGAAATGAAATGTTGGCAATGCCCTATCTTGCAATGTTAAAGTGAGAAATTTTCCTGCATCGACACCAAAAATGAAAAGGGTTTATTCTGGGCTGTTTTTGTGCAATCCTGCGGACAAACCAACCAACCAACAGGGGTGAAAACATAACCCCCTTGGGGGGAGGCAAATATTGTGACTGGTGTTTCCCTGTGCAAGCAAAGCCTGCATGTCTCTCAAAAGCAACAGAGTCCATGTATACAAGAACCCCAAAACCGGCTAAATTATGAAATAGCAGTCTTCTCTTATAGATTAGATTATAGAAAATTAGAGCTGTGTTTTACTTTTATTTCAAAAAGCAGAAAGGTTGTAGCAGGATGTGTTTGAGTTCATTTGACAGTGTTAATATATGTATATATATTTTTTAAACCCATGTTTATTCAGAGAGTTCACTGAGAGCATTGCTCTTTTCTAGGCATGCCACCATCTCCGACACATGCACACAGTTGCTGTGTCCCAATTCAGGGTCTGCACACTTCGGAGTGCGCATTTGAAGTGCAATTACATCACAATGCCGCGCGAAGGGTGTCCCAATTCAAAGGGTTCTCCAAATGCACCCCACAAATGCGCCCTGCTTTTACCTGTTTTTGGAGGGTGCATTTTGCATGTCGGTATGTTAATTAGCCCAAACTGTTAGCTAGCTAATAATGATATAATGATAACATTACTGTGGGTTCAATAACAGGTTCACCTCTCCACGGTCCTCTCAGCCGGAGATAAACCAGAGCTGCTTCTCCTCTTCCTCCACAAGGAGGAGGATTAAAAAAGAAATCAGGAATTCCTATAGCTCAAACATATTTGACAGTCAAACTTTACTCATCTTCGTCACTTTCGCAGACCTGGGCTGCATAAATAGTGACTTAAGGGTATGGGCGGGAACATCTGGTTATGCAACCAGGAAATGCTCCCAAGGCTAGACCGTCCCATTTAACAACGGTTGACGCGGCCTCGCAGGTCTCTTTGAAGGACCCAGCCTTTGCGGGCTGCGAAGGCCAGGTCCTTCGAAGGGTGCAGACCTTGAATTGGGACACAGCTAGCATGTGAGTTACTAAATAAACAGCTAGCTGAAGCTAGCATAAAATTCAAGTTGAAGCTTTATTAATATGCAAAAGAACTTTACACCTCCCTGCTGTTGCTGGAGCATTGCTGTCACAGAGGATGTGGAGGCTACAGCAGCCCCTCCAGTGAACATGTCTGTGATCTTAGCACATTTTGCAGCATCTGCAGTGAGATTCCTCAATCTCTTAGCACGCAACTTCTCCGCACCCCCTTTCTTTCTCTTTGGTTGCTCCATGTTGCCACTCCTCATGCTCAACACTGTGAAGCTAGTGGGAGTTACAGGGGACAGTGCAGGGAAGGGGTGGGGCCGCTTTTGTACTATATCCTGATTGGTTCAGTCCATTGTCTAGATGAAGGCCAATGGGCCGCCCCCTCTATATTGTGGGCCGGTTTCTGAAAAAAATCCAACAGCATCGGCCCCTGAGGACTGGCGGCCCACCGGGAAAATGCCTGGTATGCCAGATTACCAGTCCATCCCTGCTTGGGTGGAGTGTGACTGGAGGCAAAGGTGCACAGGAGGCTGGTTGGTGGAGAGGCTGGAGAGCATAGAGAAGCCAACATTGGGGAGGATGAAGAGAAGAACTGGGTTAACTCAGGTAGGGAGACAAAGTAGCACTAGGAAATTACATTCCGAATTGGCTCTAAAGTAAGTACTGCGGTGTGGTGTCGGAAACAATCTGGTCATAAATGCAGAGTTGACCAAGGTATTTAATCAAGGGGTGATGAGGAGATTCACTGCAGGTATGTGTGTCCAGCTCCAGCCCTCAAGGGAAACCACGGCTCAGCATAACTCCAAGAAACCACTGAATGCATGTCCGTTGCGTTCCGGCTCATGTACAGTTTTGCTCCATCATCCGGCAACCCCCACCAACTCTGTTTTGAGTCCGGCACAGTGCAGCACTGCCGGACAGCTGGAGTTGCAAGACTGAGGAGTTCCCACGTTAATTACATAATTACGTGTGATCACAATTATAGGCATGTGTTATAAACACAACAACACAAAATGTTCCCAACCGAAGGATTAGAATAAATGCTTTTATTTGTCTCTTTTTTGAGATTTATGTGCTGGCGTCAATGCGGATTTACTGTTTCGGTGCATGAATTCCTGTCTGCTCTGTTGCTGAATTCGTCAGAATTGCTGCATGGTGCTCCGGCATCCGGCAGAGATAGAAGTCATGCACATCTGTATCCGGACAGCCGGATCGTACACATGTGTGTAAGATGCACTCCTGAAACTCAAAAGCAGCATTCCACACCAAACACAAGTCCATACAAAATACCAAAATCATGATACTGATAGGCCTACTGCCGGTTCATATTCGCTGTCACTTTCAAAACTCACCTCTCATGCTCTTCCAGTCAGGAGAAGAAGGGTTAGGGCACTCACTATTCTGTTTGCCTGATATCCTGGAGATCACACCCCTCTCACTGCTCCACTTCAAGCTCATTATTGCGGTTAAATTATTTCCTCCCACAAGAACGTTAATTAACACACACGTCCAGACCACGTCTGGCACAAATTGATTACAACATCAGAGTCAGTGAGTGTGTGTGGTTGGCCTGTGTAGGAACAAAAGGCGATTGGCCCTCAGTGGGGCCTGCGGGTCTCTAATGGCAGCAGAAACATATTACATATGCCACACAATGTATAGGATACCACCCCCTGTGTGTGCGAGTGTGTGTGTGCATATGAACAAGAATGCATGTCCTCTCTGCATATGCTAATGAGTGAAGGGAGGTAACACATGTGTGTAGCTTTAACAAAGGGATAGTGGTAATCAAGAGGTATGAGACGCAAACACAAAAAGACAGTGCCTGCGTGGCAGCACAAACACACACACATACAGACACACACTTCAAACTGAGGACGTGAATGTCATTACGACAGAGCAGGATGGGTAATTTCAGGCTTGGCCTCAATCACCAGTGTTAAGCATAATTTCAGTCCTGAAGGGGTTAATTAGGGGCTGTGAGGAGAGGACTGAATTAATTGGCTTGTGTCTGAAAAGACAGAGAAAATAATAGGGGGGGAGAGAGCAGGGTTGTGACGTTTTCATACATCACAATCTGTTGACAGTGTTGACTTGCCGTGGCTATAACTATTTGTGTAGTAATTATCAGAAGTATTTGATGGAAGGTAAATGACTTACAGATGTTAAAGAATGAGGCAGTATGCTATATTATTTCTAATTTCCAACAAATCTCACGGAAAAACCAAAACCAACACTGAATTGTTCTCTGTGTATCCAGACTCTGATATACTGTATCGTATTCCTCTGTGCCACAGAGCTCCACTGTTGTCCAATACAGTCAGTGAGCCACAATGTTGGTTGTACTTTTTGCCTCATCAGCACTTGCCTAGGTCAAGAGGTATCACACAACAGACCTCTGAATTGCCCCCCACTTTACCATTTCTTTCAGGTCTGGTTGGAGAAACAATTGATCCAATTAAAGGTTTGTAGGCTGATAGAATTGGGACATCACCTTACAGCACAATTATATAGACATCGCACAAATGCAAGGGCATTGGAAAGCAACATAGATGTAAAGATAAACAGGTGCTCACTTATCAGTGTGCAGGTGTTAATCTTTTCATAACAATATCTTCTCGTAAGCCAGAAATAATGGCAGCAAGGGTGGAAGCCACTGACAAAAAAAACATACAATCAACCAGAAGACATGAACATAAAGATTATTGGACTTAACTAGCATACCATGTATGACATGGGTTTATGAGTGTGACAACGTTTAGCTTAAGCAGTGCACATGGTAACAGACTATTTTTCCCAATCAGGTCTTAGTGTAGCACTTCCCATACATGATGAAATGTGCTCTGTAAGATGAAGAATACCGATGAGACTGCTAAGAAGGCCTAACAGGTTTGTAATGTAGCTACCAGAGTCAGACAGTAGAGTCAGTAGATAGCTTGTTAGTCAGTGCATATTATGCTTGGCTGCCTATAAACTTTTAGCGATACACATTGCTGCAGAGTGGTTGATATTTAAATGCCTGTTAGTGCTCCATTTTACTTTAAATTCCATAATCATCAAGTGGTATGCTTTACTTCCAGTCAATATCTGTATATCACATTTGTGTGCCCTGTGTTATTGTGGCCTGGAAGATGGGCAACACAATGCTCAAAAACTCAAAACAATCAATACATTTAGTACTGAAAACTACAGTGGGTTGGTTTTGCCTATTTTCTTTATAATCAGTCAGAAGATATGGTGCTTGAGTTTTTTTTTTTTTTAGAATCATACCTGTAGATCAGCACAATAACAGAAAAACAACGCAGGATGAAGCAAAACGCTCAGAAGGAGTGACGTGGACTGGACAGGTGAGCATATCTGAGACGAACACTTAAGCTCTTTGAATCTACCGGGTTTTTGTTTTTTTTGATTTCTTCTTTTATTTAAGTGTGGTTGTGTTGATGGGCGCCACGCCTGAGTGCCCATGAAACAGAGCTGGCAAAAAGCTGATGGGAAAAAAGAGAGTCCTCCATCCCCTCACTCTGTCTCCCTCTCCCTTCTTCTTTGCAGCACTGAAAGGCTCATCAGGACTTGTCATCGCTCTAATGAATATCATTTAAATTGCTTTGTGTATGGGAGTGAGTTTGGATGTCGATTTAATTTGCGCATGTGTTTGAGCTCTTGTGCTTGGCGGGGCGGACGGACGGAGAGCGGCAGCCCTAATGAAACGCCGGCCTCGGTGACAGGCTGACGAGGCCCGACCCGATCAGACGGCTTTGAAAAGAAATTCTGACAAGGCGGTGGAGGTAGGGAATGTAACACACACACACACACACACACACACACACAAGCATGATGACAGAATGTTAGATACAAGGATGCAGAAATACACAGACACATTTACACACACGCACGTGAAGATTAAGACACAAGATACACACTTGTGCCAGAATATTAATGTGTGCCTATTTGCATGCAAACCCAACTACACACATGTACAGAGATAAATATCACACACATCAAATCTGCATTTCAGGAAATAAACTGACTTCAAGCCAGGTTTTGTGTTATCACGGCATCCCAGTGTGTTGTGCTCACAACGCTAGCTGAGCACCTGTCCTAATTTGCAGATCCTATCCCCTTTTAGTGCAGCCTTGCTAATGATGGCATCTCAGTGTCCCTGAGCTGGGGGAATATGTAAAATAACACCCACTTCACTCAGCTCAAGATGAGCTTTACCAGGCCATAAGCATGGCCTTATCAAAATGAAATTACAATATATGCTGATACCGTATTTCAGCAACCCAACCCCCCCGCTCCAAATCCTTGCATGTGCACTCCCACTTCCGCACACCCGGTGAAATATTACAACCTTTCCCAAAGCAAAAGATATAAATCCGCATTGAGGAATTGCAAAAACAGCACAAAGCATTCCCAGGCCAGCCTCTATCTAGTGAGGCGCTTATGATTTAGCATTGCAGGTGAATCAAGTGTTCACTCTCCCCCTCTCTCTCACTCCCTCTCTGCCTGTGGCACACCAGCTAGCGTGGTCGCGATGCCACCCGCTCAGCCGCAGCGCCCTGTTTCATTACTATCACCCAGAGGTTTTTTAATTGAGTCAGATCCAATTATGAGGCAGCAATTAGCTATTAATGTAATCAATTACTCCTCCACGCTTGTCACATCAGAATGTGATGCAGATGTGGAATGTGTGTACGGTGCATTCAGCGTATTACCAGGTTTATCACAGTCATGGTGAGGAAAGGAAAAAGGGTCTAGGTTAAAAAACTAAAAAAAAAGGAAGGACGACAGAAATAAAAATATTAGAATTACGTGAAATGAGAAGACAGCTAGGCTGCCGAAAGTAGTGTAATGTCTTTGAAGAAGAGCCACGCGTACGATCACATCCCAACTCCTTCACGTCTTTCTGTCCATCAGTTAAGAGGCAAGCTAGGCTGCTTCTACATGGATACAATATGTTCTGGAGCAGAACATATTGGTATCTGCATACATTTCCAAGCACTTGAGAAATGAGGTTTCATGCATTGCAGTACTGTGAAATTTAAATATACATCAATCGCTCACTTACTGATCACATTATTTTGGAGCATTAATTAAGATTTTCCCACACACAATAACACAATTGTATCTGAATATTAGCTGTGAAAACAGACTGATTCAGACCTTGAGAGCCTACCTATTATCAGTTTCAGTAGTAGTCAGATCATTAAGAAACTCATTCGATTACATGAAATCTTTATTAATTTGCTATGCAATGAGCTTTCCTTTCATCCTTCCCAATTGGTGTCCTATCTGAATTCTTATTTATTCACATGCACTCATGTAAATGATCTGGTGGGAAACAAAACTGTATATACCTTGTACAGACATGGCAATAACAAACATGTTCTCCCTTCCAACTCATCAATATGGCAGCTTATGTCAGTGGCCCTAACCTCCAGTTTCCCAAGCTTTAAAATGATGATGCCATAAGTAACTACATAGCATTAGTTTTGCATGTGTAGGATTCCCTAGTTAAGTTATGCAATAGCCAAAATAAAGCTTGCTGACAACCATGACATATGAATGTTCGACTGTTAATGTTGTTCAGTGGCAGTTTGGGTAGATTTGGGATACTACTTGGTTAGGATGAGGAAAACATTATGGTTTGGGTTAAAATTAGACTCACGTAATATCAACTTTGACTTTTGGTTTCACATTGGACTCGACTTAGGTCCCCTGGTTGAAAGCACTGTAGAATGTGTTGTCAGGGCCCCCGAACTGTGGAAAGGCTTCCTGTAAAAAAATTAGACTTGCTACCTCATTGTGTTCCTTTCAATCACTGTGAAAAAATTCAAGGAAATCTTTCATTCCTTCATTACAGTGAAAATAGACCACTTTTCAAGTTTCCTTCTGGAACTGCAGTCAAAAAGACAGCGATAGCAACATGGCTACTGCCAAAGGTGGTAGAATCCCAATTTGACCTAGAAACCGTGCAATGAAAAGGTAAAGTGAAACACCCAGTTATATTAATAAGTAGCAGATTGTGTTACTTGCTGATCTATTAGAAAGAATGCCCATTTTGAACCGTCTCAAGGGAAACACGTCAGCAGTGGAACACACTTTGACATGAACACCGGTGCATTTTTTTTGAGTGAATGCCAGTCCATTCACTTCTGTTTTACCTTGGTTTCTATGACTCTTCGCCCTAGTTGCCTCCTCCGTCAGTATGGTTCTTTTTCCTTTGCAGTACAGAGACCAAAATTCATGCGGATGGTGTCATTTTTCTAGAGCCATTACACTGTGCAATCAGTATTTACTACTTTTACTTTTGTTGGTGTAATATTTTCCATTTTTCAATTGAAATGTTTTTTTATGTGTTGAGCTGGTTTACATTATATTGCACTTTTGTGTGTCACATCCGCAGCTCCTTCTTCAACCTTTCTAAATGACACAAATCTTCCTCTGGAGGCACAACGTGTTGAATAAAAAAGCATATTTGAGCTCATAAGCCCTGGAAAATATTGAAAAATCCCCGAGAGCGAGATACAAAGAAAGAAAGAGAGAGAGAGGTCTCTGACAGTCCAGGCAACCAGGCAAGTTAAACAGACACACATAATAGGATATTAAACTTTAACAACCCCATATTCATTCCAATCATCCAGGAGAGAAATGGGCAAAACTTCAGGCTCCAAATTTCATTTGTGTCTCATTGGAAAGGTTGAATTTATGAGGCCTTTTTGTTAACAGAGAGGTATGTGCCGGATTAAAAAGTTCTCCAGGCCTTTTTTCTCCAGTCTCTCTCTCTCTTAGTGACATATGTCTTCATTTGTGAAGGCTCAGCTCTTGCCAGGGTGGAACTTTCATTGGCAAGAGCCTGTTTCCCCCAGGAGAACTGTTAAGCAGTGCACAGGAAATAAAAAGGAATGCCAAGTTACTTCCTAATGTCGTGAGTGATTTCATTACCTCAGACACCGGACTAATTTAGGGCAAGCGAAGGAATGGGATTTCAACATGCAAAACAGCCGACACTTACCCACCAGCAAACTGCATCACTCTGAATTCACACAAAACTGCATTCATAAATGAAAACAAATGGGGATATCAAACTGCATGGAGGTACAATAGAAAATACACTTAACTGCCTCGCGTCCTGAAGGCAACTTCTCTTACAGCCAACTAAAAAGGGGGATGAGTTAAAAACCATGCGATTAAGAGGGACTTTAAGGCAGGAGAGGAGGACGAGGTGAAGAAATGAGATCTCACTGCGGGGCCGACGTGAAGCTTAGAAGATCCCGTGATGAGCAGACCGCTTGTCAGCTTGGCAAGGTTGTCGCCAGCCAAGATCTCTCTCCTCTTAACTAACCTGCATCTTGACAAGGCAATCACGTCCCTCCCCAAGTGTAATTAAATGATAAGTTCATATTTGAGGGACAATTGTGAGGCGGCCGGTCGGAGAGCGCTGTCACGGCGAGCTGCTGCCGTGACGAATACCCTTATTAGCAGCCACACTGCACCCTGTCAAGAAGAGGGCTGACCGGGAGTGTGTCTGTGTGTGTGTGTGTGCGTGTGTGTGTGTGTGTGCCTGTGTGAGTGTGTGTGGTAGAGGTAGTGAACGAGGTAGGGTCGTACACTCACACACACGGCCTCTATCACACAAGAGCATGTGTGTGCACAAATACACATTGTTGCACCGTGGCAGACTAGACGCTTGACGATTGTTTAAGATATGCCTACAAAGGGCAGATGGAGGTAAAGGGGACATGCACTCCAGCATGTCAGCACAACATGCATCTCCCTGTAAATCAATGAGAGATGATGTGAGCTCTGTGTCCCAGCTGTTTGATATGCAAAGGGCTTTTCTATGCAAATCTGCCTCGACAGCTTTAGACACAGAGCAGGAGAGTGGCATCGCGGCCCAGGTGTACAGAGGGAAAGAGGATAAAAAAAATACGAAAAAAAACCCACCAATGACAAACAGACAATTTGGACAAGAGGTTTGTTTAAGCACCTATGATGTTTGCTCCTCCACTTGTCCCTTTTTGCTCACCCTAATGCCGGGATCATCTCTCAAAACACCAAAAAAAGGTGCTTGCCAGACACAATGTACCTACAGCTTTTATGAAAGGGTTAGCAAACATCACACTATTCACAAAATGTCTTCATCAAAAGAAGCTCCCCAGATAGCATTTTGTGTTCTATTTTCTCTGTTGGTGTCTGTGTGTAAGATATATCCCCTCCCTTTCCTTTCATGGGATGGATCTTGAAGTGTGTGCTCGCTTTAATCCTGTGTGTGCGCCTCAGTGTAGTGCAGGCCTGCTCTCGGCATGACTCCCATTGTGGCGTTTGCTCATTGTGTCTGTGGAATAAAGCTGCCTCTGTTGTCTAGCCAGCTTCCTGCTTCAAACACCGCACGGCTGCTCTATGGAGATCTCCCTCCTCCCATCCTCCCCTTTTCTAAATCTTTCTCTCTCTCTCTGTGTCATTCACCCTCTCATCTCAATTGTTTGCCCTGTCCTTTCAGTCTGTCTCACTCCCTCTTACTTATTTCTAGAACTGCCCCTCCTTTCTTCCCATCTTAAAAAAATAAATAAATAAACCTGCTCTTTGGAGCTCAAGCTGTACAGTAAGAGGGATGAGGGAGGAGGATCGTTTTTGTTTTTTTTTTTAACATGGGAGGAGGGAGTAAAGAGGTGAGGGGATGAAATGACACAAGCAGCCAAAGAAAACCAAAGACCAAAGAGGGGG
Organism: Spondyliosoma cantharus; assembly: GCA_900302685.1. Classification (NCBI taxonomy): domain Eukaryota; kingdom Metazoa; phylum Chordata; class Actinopteri; order Spariformes; family Sparidae; genus Spondyliosoma; species Spondyliosoma cantharus. Next base: position 15,932 of record OMLP01003158.1, on the reverse strand, counting down.
AAATTAACTGACACATACGGCACAGAAGCATGACTCACTTTTCATGATTGCTTTTCAATGCCTGAGTCATTTCTGAGCTGCCACTTGAGCTAATATACAAGCGCTAATGTTCAACTTGGGAATATCTGAGACAAAACCAAATGAGAGCATGTAACTCACACCGATACAAACTTGGAAAGAGTTGCAGACTCTTGAAATCCTCCACAGGTGATACTTTTCTCTCTGCCCATGATATGAGAAGTGGCACAGCAGCAAAGAACTGGGCTCCACTTCAGATTTCAGGTTAATAAATCATGGAGGAGAGGCTTGTTAAATTGAACTTTATATAACTTCTGTGTAAAGGTCAGCGCTCTCTTTTTTGGAGGTAATTTAAAGATTAGAGGAGTCAGTGTTTCCATCACACTCGCACACACACACACACACATTTGGGTGGGCATACGTGCACATATGGACACGTGCATTTGCCAGTCATATAAAGCAGCAGGTAGGTGAGAAGGGGCCCAAGGTGAGACTTTTTAATCATTTCTTCACTGGTGCAAACTAATCTGGGTGCCATTTGCACATACCGGAGCACAGTCTAACTCTAACTCCCAAAGCAGCTCATGATATATTTTCCATTCTTTTCTTTGAATTGAGGCCTTGTTTGACAGATTAGAATGTCATTATAGGTTGCCCATGCTGAGAAGCTCCAGATGCTGTCATTGATTGGTGTGAAAGCCTGCTGTAAGTTTCAGCAGCTAGTGGTAGCAGTGGTAGCATTTATAGAAACATTGACTGAGTGAAAGTTACCTGATTTTAGTTCAGCACAAGTTCACAGTAGAGTTTCAAATTAAGTCAAAAGGAACAGAAATTAGCCAAAGGTGATATGACAGTGTCTGTCATCAAAAAAGTAGATGTAACATATTAATTTATAAACTGGTGATGGCATTATGTTCATGTTATTCATTTGGAACAGTAACTGATCCAGGCCTGTCATACTGCACTACTGTCCTGCCACCATGGCCCTGGATGGCTATCAGAGAGAATGTAAACATGTTGCTCTGGCAGGCAATCATTATGAGAATAATGTTGAAAATACAAACTCAGTGATGGAAAGGTACAGTGGGAGATCATTGGAGCCAGACTACGGCCAGGTGTTTGTTTAAGCAGTGCCAGTTAAATGATCTCTGAAACTGAACTCTCATTTTAACACTGAAGTGGTTCATAAGCCAAGTGAGACAGATCATCTAGAATAATAAGTTTTGCTGTCAGAGACACTTGAGTCAATGCATTAACCATTACAGCAAATGTTTAAGCTGTTAGGGTTTGGCGGAAAAAGTTCTAAATGAACCAGAGTAGTAATGTGGATTCTGCTGAGAGAGCAAATCTCCCCCAATAAACAAATACATTAACCTTAATTTTAGTTAAATCAACAACAAAAATTCTAAATAGGAAACAATTTGTTTTGTGATGTGGCTCTGCGGCTCTGACGTGTTAAAATCAGGATGCAATAAACTGACTCAAGACGCCTCCTAAGGCACATCCCTCATTTTTTCCCCTGACAATGATGCATTGTTAACTATAAGAAATAAACATTTGTCACCTTTTTTTACCCTGCTAAGCTTGCATCCCTGCATGCTGCAGTTTAGCTTAGTGCTTCTTGTTCTTTCTCAGAGAATAAATGAATGAATATCTACATAGATAAAGCTGTGGCAGGTTACTAACAATATCCTAAATCAATAGAAATATTCAAGAATGAATGTATTGCATGAGCATCAAGTACTAGCAAATCATAACTCCGTCAGAACAGCTCAGGTGAACAATGAGCAAAGTTCAGCATCTTGATTCAAAGAGAATATTCTAGCTATATAGATATAGTGGGTACATACAAATACAATTGAAATGCAAGGGCCAATATAGAAAAAAAGTACTATACAATATACAAAAAACAATAAGATACTATAAACAATATACAAAAAACAATAAAATACTATATACAATATACCAAAATCAATAAAATACTATATACAATGTACAAACTAAAATGCTTAAGTAGTTAGACAATAAAATACTGAGGTAAATAAAATAAAATGTGCATTATAGTGTGCATTATAAAGTCTGATGGCACCATGTAGGAATGATTTCCTGTGCCTTCCTTTAGGCAGCGGGGTTGAATGAGTCTGTTGTTGAAACTGCTCTTAAAGGGATATTCCAGTGTAAGATTAATCCATGGTCTAAACACACCGTGACACCGAGTAAGACCCCCCCTCGAGAGATCAAGTTTGCCGACCACTAGCTTATGTAGTTTTAGCATCCTCAGAAAAGACAGCACGATAACAACACACTGCAGTCTGTGCCTCCAACAAGAAACTGCCATCAAAAAGGCCACTCATAGCCACAAATAATGCTCAGAACAGCACCAAACTTCAGCAACAGCACAAATAGGGTCCCAGCATATAGTTTGAGGCATCAAGCATCTGCTAGCTTTGCCAGATTTCTATTGAAAAGAGAACACAACTCACCCGTCTCATACAGCAGCTTGCTCGTTGTGGGGAAGCCCTGATTACCAATTACCTATTGCAGTTAGAAATGCTCAATTCCGTTCTTTTCCCTGTCAGCTCTCAATAATAACTGTTATAAACTGGTAGGCAAGACACATATGAACTTTGATTGCATTGCCATGGAGTAATAATCATACATTTTCATCCTTGAGCTGCGGAACTCTCTTGCGCTTTGTAATTGACTCACAGGGCTTCCCCACAATGAACAAGCTGCTGGAGGTGACGGGTGGCTATGAGTGGCTTTTTGATGGTGGTTTCTTGTTGGAGGCATAGACTGCAGTGTATTGTTGTCATGCAGTCTTTTCTGAGGAAGCTTAAACTACATAAGCTAGTGGCCGGCAAACCTCTCGTGGGGGGGTCTTACTCGGTGTCACGGTGTGTTAGACCATGGATTAAAGTTACACCGGAATATCCCTTTAAGCTTGTCCAGAGTTTTGTGGAGGGGGTGAGAGGTATTGTCCATGATTGCCAGCAGTTTTGCCAGCATCCTGCCCTCCGCCACCTCCTCCTCTGTTGGCGTCCTTCACTTTGATGCCCGCATCCCAGGACACAACTGCGAAGAAGATGGTCCTCACAACAACAGACTGGTAGAACATCTGGAGCATCCACTCACAGACAATAAAAGACCTGAGCCTTCTCAGGAAGTAAAGCCATCTCAGGCCCTTCTTGTAGACTGCCTCCATGTTTGTAGACCACTCCAGTTTATTGTCCAGCACAACACCCTGGTATTTGTGTGATTCCACAATGTCAACATCTGTCCTACCAATGCAGACTGGAGAGGGCTGGTGCTTGTTCCACCTGAAGTCCACCACCATCTCTTTCGTCTTCACCACGTTCAGATGAAGGTGGTTCTCCCCACACCACTTCACAGCATTTTTGACCAGGTCCCTGTACTCATCCTTCCTCCCGGCCTCTACACGCCCCACAATGGCTGTCATCAGAGAATTTCTGCAGATGACACGACTGTAGTCACGAGTGTAGGTGGTGAAGAGGAAAGGAGACCGGAACAGTTCCCTGACATACAGTCTGTCTGCCCATCAGATAGTCATTGAACCATATGACGAGGGGAGAATCCACACATTTGTTCTCCACTTTGGCCTTCAGCAGCCCGGGCTGGATGGTGTTGAAGGTGCTGTCAAGTCAAAGAACATGAAGTAGACAGTGGTGTTCAGTCTTACTAGGGAGGAGTAGGCTTCCTGCAGCAAGTAGATGATTGCATCATTGACCCCAACATGACATGCAAACTGTAGCAGGTCCTGTGATGGGCACACTGAGGGTCTGAGGTGTGTTGGAACTAGCCTCTCCATGACCTACGTGATGTGAGAGGTCAGTGCAATCAGCCTGTAGTCATCCAGTTCTACTGGAACAAGGCAGGATGTTTTCCAAAGCACCGGCACTCTCTGAAGGTGGAGGCTCAGGTTGAAGAGGTACTGGAGAACCCCACAGAGCTGGCTGGCACAGGACTTCAGCACATGACGGCTGATGTGGTCCGGTCCAGCAGCTTTCCTCTGCTTAAGCCTCTAAACTAAATGTGCTTATGTATTACAAGCATCAAGCATATTGCCAATTTTCCTTGAATGCTACTGATGTGATGTAGGAGATTTAATTCAGCGCTATTCATCACACACAGAAAGACACGAAGAGTACTTGATACAAGAGAAATATTCTAGACAAGTTAAAGTATACCTAGTAGGGGTGTGCATCTCTCCCTTATAAGACGATTCGATATGTATCTAGATACATGGGCTACGATACGATTCAGAAATGATTATTTTTATTATGGAACGATTTAATATGATTCCATTCAAATTTGGTAAAATTTGCTGACAGGTCGTAAGTCCTTAGCAATAAAACGGGCTATAGATAACGTGACTATCTTAGACCTTGCCGAGTTGTGGCTAAGCTGTGGCTGGAAAAAGTGTTTAATCATTGTGTTTTCGTCTTGCATGTTCTTGCTTTAGCTATCTTGACTGCCATCCTTGTCGTCTGCACAGGTTTCACTGTGCCATCTCACCGGGTGAATACTATGATACGTACTACCACTGTACTTAAATGCTGTTCTATAGAGTTTTACAACCGGCCTGCTTCTGGTCCAACTTTCCATCCTTCTTATAAAATCCAAATCTATTTCAGACTTGCATTGCAAATCTTGTCTGCGTTGTTGGACATATTGCTTTTGTTTCCTTGGCAACGCTACGCTAACGTTTCTGTGCCACATCTCGGGAGAGTCTCACGCTGACCTTTGAACTTTTACAGGAGTTTGAAGATGCTGTGAGGAAGTAGCAACACATCACACACAGTTTCCCTCAACTGATTCATAACTTTAAATCCGGACCATGGACCGGTTGAAAATACATTTAGTTGGATCCAGAGGTCTGCGTATCAGTGCAGTCAGTTTTCATATTGTGTACCACTGGTCACAGTAGCAAAACATGTATTACAAAAGTTGTGTAACAAAATAAATGTTGCCCTCTAAAGAATCCATCATTCGGTACATATTCCAAGGAGACAAGCCAATCTACAGTATCAAGAAAGTCAAGGCCGTAGTTTGTGTCATTTTAAAGCTCTGAATTGACAAAACCGCAAACTAACCAACTATGTAGTTATTGAAGTAGTTCATCAAGATTTAAAGTATGTTTTCTATCCTGCAAGCTAGTTAAGTGCATTAGTCTGGCATACCAGGTGTGAATAGGTCCCTGACGGCTGGATGGTTTCTAGATTACTGTAAAGAGAGCCAGCGAGTGGAGAAAGAGAGTTTGAGCTCAGATGTCTATCAGAGTAATACTTTTAAAAAGCACCTCTCTCCTCTTCTCCCTTCCTCCTCTCAGAGAGGCCTGTCACATGCATTTTGCGCTGATGGCTGACGGATCGGGCCAAGACACTCGTCTCAGGGCACTCCTCTATATATCGTTAATTTAATGCATGATGACGTGGCCAATTACATCGGGCCTGCACGCTCAAATAGCATGTCAAAACCTGTGTATCAATCTATTAGGTCCCGTCTCCTTGCACATTACAAGGCACCTTAAAGCCCATCCCTGGTGCCGGAAGAAAGTGCTGACCTCATGGGAAACATGCCTCTGATCCCCTCTCCGGCCTTTTAAAGTCTATAAAAAACATAACAGGACTTAAACTGGCATGAAAGTAAGCTCAGGGGTAGGAGTAAGAAATATATGATTGTATACAGTATATGTATAGATTAATATGCATACATCCAAAGAGCAGTGTTATTGTTATGCAAGAGGCTTTTTACCTCTTAGTGTTTGAAGATCACTAAGTTGGCATGGTCTGTGGTAATGGGACGCGGTTGGTTGGTGCTCTGCAGTGATGGGATTTCACATTTCCTCCCTGAAAACTTCTCCTTTGTCTCGTTGTCTCTATCTCCCTCCTTCCCTCTCTCTTTCCTTGCCTCCCTCCCTCCCCGTGGGATTCTTGCTGACAGGAGGGGCTGTGAAGTTTGACTGGCTCAGCTCAGGCTTTGATGCTGTCACTTCCCATCCACTCAGAGAGTTCAAGGCCATCAAGCTCTTGCAAATGAGCAGACACCGGTGCAGGGAGATGTACCAAGTGGTGAAGCCAGGGGCATCTTGTCCGTCCCCATACCCAACGCTACACTTTCTCAGCTACAGGGTGATGATGTGCAGCCATCAGTCATTTGCTTTCTACCATTTATGAAGGATTTTCTTTAAGTAGGACGGTCTTTACCTAATGACTACGTTTCCAAAATGAAGTTATTTCTATAGTTTCTATGTCCTGTTTTCCAGAACAAAATGAGTTAATGAAGCCACAGTGTCTAATTATAGATGAAAGGTCTTCATAGGGGAGTTTATAGGGGAGGTGTTATTGTGCACTCAGGCCAATCAAAGTACATTTCTTGCACGCTTAGGTTACAAACAAAGTCAATGCAAAGAGGTGAATTGACACAAATTCGCCTTATCTCAAGATGGCCAGTGCTCCAGATGCATATTCATCAACCTGCCGGCAGCAGTGATCCATGGCTGTCCTCCATTGTAGGGTGTTTATGTACAGTGTTGACTGCAGCTAACTGGAGCTGGAGAGGAAATGTACTTTATTTCCTGAACATAGAGAGGAGAGAGGAAAAAGAAGAAGAGAGAACCGGTGTCAGTGGAGAGAACTGAGTTGAGCTGTGAGGCTAAACTGAATTTAAACATAGACACACTCTGCCCGTTGTTGCCTGCTAGCTTACAGCTAATGCACAGTAGAGTGTTCTGGCCTTTGAGTTTAATCTGAACACACCATTATGAAATAAGGCACTACCCTGCAATACCTCTTATAGAGTATATTGACATCTTTTATGGTAAATTCTGAGCACCCTTATGAAATGATGTATATCATGCCACTTTTATGTGAACATTTGCATCTACTGTATATGTTTGTTTCTTAAATGTGCGTAAACAAAAGGCGATTAACTCCTTTCACATTGCTCGAACATGAGCCTTTTTGTTTTTTTTTGTTTTTTTATGTTGTGTCACATTTGTCAGCACGATTGCACCGGAGTTAACAGGGAACAAAGAGAAAGCAAATGGATTTTATGCCTCATCAGACAACACCCAGAAGTCATTAAACTTGTTTTTAAAAAGCCTTAATCAATAACAATCTGCATTGGACACATTGCTTGTCTTTTTTAGGAGCAGATAACAGAAGTTGATTAGGAGTGAGACATCTCAAAATGATCATGTCCATATGGGTGTTTTTTGCAGAGAGGAACTGAAGATGGTAGAAGCTTGTGACTACTGCAGAGTCATTTGACACGGGGTGAATGCTGATTGTACACATTCACATTAAACGTACAGTGTGTAATATGTAGTGGCATGTAGTAGAACAGACTTGGCATAAGTATATTATAATTTGTGTAAAATTACCCAAAAATAAGAGTTGTTGTGTTTTCAACACCTTAGAATGAGCCGCTTATATCTACATATGAAGTGGGTTCCCAGCCGTGGAAGTCGCCATGTTGCACCGCCATGTTTCTACAGTAGCCCAGAATAGACAAATCTGACACTAGTGAGGACGTTTCGCTTTTTCACGTGTCCTCCGGATATTACTGGGTTGGGAGACAAAGAAGAATCGCCAAGCAATTTGTATTGTGGGAAGTTTGGAAACCACAAACCAAGATGGATAAACTCAGGAGAAGTCGGCTCAACACTGAGTTTATAAATTCTGTGGCTCTCCATAATTTCTTTGTATGAACCTACTGTTTTTTTTGTTGTTGTTATAACCAGTACTTTTATAGAGTAAATAACTAAATATATCTTTATCTCATGAATTGAATTAGTAGAAATTCTCAACTCTGCTGGATGAGTCCATATTCAGAAAATTGTTTTTTTTGTCCATGAGGACCACCGTAGCTTCTGGAGCTTCTCTATCTTAAAGACAAAAGCCAGATATTGGCATGTGTTACTGGGTTTTATTTTTCAGTGTAAAAGGGGTATAGCATACCCAGTGCCATACTCCCTGTGACCCAAACAGTTTCTGTCTATTTATATCTACGTATTGTATATGTGGAAGATAAATTCTAGAATACGAGTTTAACCCAGAAGGTTTTGGCACCAGTTGTCTATCAGCTTGAGCGTGCTAGTCATCTTAGCCTAGTTAGCCAGGTAAGCCAAGCTCATATGGTGTTGCTACCATCCAAATGACAAGAACACAAATGAGAGACCAGAGCTGGAGGAGCCTTCTGGGACATTTAGATCCACTGTATGGGCTATATGGGTGCAGCATTGGACCATTAGAAAACTATGTAAGCCTATTCTAGTACCCAAAATAAATGTATGAAATCATTAAACTGAAAATAAGCATCATATATATCCTTTGACCTCAAACTCTTTCCCTTTTGAGATAGACGGAAGACAGGAGGACTCTGAGTTGGAGTTTGTTGATGTGATGACACTCTCCAAAATCACCATCAGCAGCTCCGACTGTCAGCTCTTCAGGGGAAAGGTCCAGATTTCCCCAGATGAAGCACCATGCTCAGTTTGTTTGCCCGCACATAAATAAGTACAATATATGAAAACATTGAACATGAACATTTTCTCTTATGAAACTGAACAAGATCACACTGAGGTCCAAGATAACCGTCACCTTTGTGATGTACTTGAACTTGACGTACACCCGACCTGACATTCTTCATTCCAAAGCTCAGTATCATTGTTCCCATTAGGGATGTTATTAGTGAGTGAAGTTTAAAAGTGATAAAACCATCTTATTGTACAAACACTTTGTAAACAGCAACCACCACCACCAATAAACAAACTACTCTTATAAGATAAGCATAACTTGAACATGAATGTGTCAGCAGAGCTACACTCTACTAACTTACTTTCCCCAAAACCATCGACATAGGCTACAAGGACTGACGTGTGTGTGTGTGTGTGTGTGTGTGTGTGTGTGTGTGTGTGTGTGTGTGTGTGTGCATGACTCTTTTGCAGTTTTCAAAGGTTATGTAAAAGATCCAGCAGGGTTTGTAAACTGTGCGCTGTTGTATGTACTACATAGCTGACAGACACAGTGATAAGAGGAGAAGGTGTGTGCTTGTGCAAATGTGTGTTGAGAACAGTAAATGTGGCTGTGTGTGGGATTCAAATCACAATGTTTGGCATGCATCCTGATGAGCGTGGTTATGAGCACTAAAGCCGTAAGTGCAACTAACAACAACTACATGTGTGCTGCTACCGGATGTGTGTTTGCTTTTTTGGAGGAATCAAGAATGTTCAGTGTTTATGTGTGTGTGTGTGTGTGTGTGTGTGTGTGTGTGTGTGTGTGTGAGCAACAGTGATGGGCACTGATCTCTGGAGTGACAGGGCTAATCTCCCCAGTTACTGTCCCGCTCTCCTCATCCTGTCGTGCTCCAAGTGGCTCTCTGATCAGCTCGCATTAAAGCCAAACACTTTGACTGATTTGGAGAAAAATCCAAATCAATTTGTACCAGGGCCCTCTATTTCGAGCTGTCCCCCCCGGGGCCTGGAGCTTGTCACATCCCCTTGGTGTGGAATTGACGTTTTGACACGCAAAGTTAGATTAAAAAAGAGACTGAGAGAGAGAATAAGAGAGAGACAATAAGAGAGAGAGAAAAGGAGAATGAAGTTTTCTTCACGCCTACTTCCATCATTTCCCAAAGTAGTCATGAGATCAAGGTAGCCTGGGACGTGTCACTGCTGAACGGTTTCAATCACAGGATGTCAGTCAGCGCAGATTGGCTCTGGGCTACCTGGTAGCTCGCTGTCTAATGTAAGTGTTAGCGTATGTTTTCAGAAGGTCCAATGATACTGAGAGAAAAAACGGCCAAAGGACTCACAAAGTGATGAACAAATTAAATTGGCGTTTGATGGACGGGGAGACCAAAACACGGCTTGGGGACAAGCTGACTGACAGGCTTGATTGAAAGCGGGGCCACAGAGGAGAGACAGGCTGACAGACAGATGGAGTGTGACAAGCTAAAGCTGGTGCGTGACACCGAACACCATCAGACATAAGGCGACAATTGTGGCATTTGATGGACAGAAGGTTGTCACTGTGAGTAAAAGTAGTGAAGGGTGATTGGCACAGGGAGTCTTATCTAAGAGGTTTAGAAGTTTTAACATTTGCATGTGTGTGTCTGTGTGTCTGTGTGTGTGTGCGACAGGAGCAGCAGAGTGGAGCGGGGAGGAAGAAGGGCATATTGAATTAAAGTGACAAAAAGTGGGGATGTAGGATGAGGGAGAAAGACAGAGGGAAGCCAGGAGAAGAGAGATCAGGTCATATGGAGGTGAGTGGCCTTATCACACACACACACAGAGGATGTGGTCCATTTGCAGTGACATGCGTAGTGATATCTCAGCTGGCGTCGGCGCAGAGACGAGCTGTTTGTTGGTCTTGACAGTTTTGGGTGGGCTCAGTGCATCACACCAGCTCCTCCACTGTGAACTCTGCTGAACAAACGTCAATCTCCCGTTGTCTTGTGGGGATTTCAAACTTGAACAAAACGGGGAGGGCAGAGAATTAAATAAGGGAATGACAGGATGAGAAAAAATGTCTGGAACTGATATAAACCTACAGTACTCTCCTCCTCACACCTTGGAATGCATGATTTAGGTTTGCATCATGATCCTCATCGTTTTTTTCCCTGTGTAATCTCATGCACTTATAATGAATTGAGGTACTGTTGTGACTTGTTTGTAAAACAAGCTGTTTTATGTGTTTGTGCATAAACACATGGATCAACTTCACTTTATTTTCAGGCATCATCGGTTCTTGATAACTGCAGGGTTTCAGACCACCCCCATTTAATTAGCCTGATTATAATGTTAGTTCTTTTCTTTTTTTTACTTGCTGACATAACCATTGCCGCTCTTTTAATTAGAATTAATTGCGCTCTAAGTTGAGGTCTTTCAATGAACATTAATATAAATTGTTAACTAATTAATCATCCTGTTGCTTCCCCCGTTTATTAAAGCTTATCCTGACCTCCCTGTGTCATCTGGTTTCCTGCAGAGGATGTAAAATTGTCACCAGCAATTTCAAAACTGGGCAATTGACAAAAAACCATGTGCCATTCAACGCATCTTACCCTATTGATATTCATTAGGGTCACTCCTCCTTGGCCTCTCGGCTAATATGATATCATGGTCAGTGTGTAAGCGAGTGAATCAGGCGTGTCACAGTGCTGACATTACAGGCAAGTCACGCTAACTAATGGGCAACGGCTATGATGTCCAGTGCTGTCACGTGGTTTGACCCTGCAATGTCACAGCGCTGACAGGCCTATTAGCTGTGGTAGACGGGGGGGGGGGCATTGACAGAGATAGCTCCTGACAGAGGGAGATGTAGGAGAGAGTAGGGTCTGTTGACACAGATAGACTCTGATAGGAACAGAACGGTAGGGGTGGGGGGCTGGGTGTATCTAAGAGAAGAAACATACTGTAAGTCTGTTTGGAAGTCAACTGTCTGTTGACTCCAAATGTATTTGTATCTTATCTTTATTTTTACCCCTGTGTCAACTCACAAGATATCAATGCTGACCCAAGCATGTCTGTTAGAAAAAGTTTGGCTTTGGTTGAAAAAAACTTTGATTCTCAACATTCTCATCCTGGCCTGCAGACCCTTGTCAACATCAATGGATCCCAGTTTGTGTTTATTTGTTATGAATGTAGTAAAGCAGTCTTCACTAGCACTAATGGTGATTTAATTCAACATAACAGTATGGGTGGGGATGCTCAACCAATTGTGGCATGGGACAATTTTGCAGGTACACACTTTGCTCACCTGCCTTGACTCGCATATGAATTTAAGTGATATCCCATTCTTAATCCATAGGGTTTAATATGACGTTGGTCCACCCTTTGCAACTATAACAGCTTCAACTCATCAGGGAAGGCTTTCCACAAGGGTTAGAAGTGTGTTTATGGGAATTTTTGACCATTTTTCCAGAAGCGCATTTGTGAGGTCACACACTGATGTTAGACGGTAAGGCCTGGCTCTCAGTCTCCGCTCTAATTCATCCCAAAGGTGTTCCACTGAGTTGAGGTCAGGACTCTGTGCAGGCCAGTCAAGTTCATCTACACCAAACTCTCTCATCCATGTCTTTATGGACCTTGCTTTGTGCACTGGTGCACAGTCATGTTGGAACAGGAAGTGGCCATCCCCAAACTGTTCCCACAAGTTGGGAGCATGGAATTGTCCAACATCTCTTGCTATGCTGAAGCATTCAGAGTTCCTTTCACTGGAACTAAGGGCCAAAGCCAGCTCCTGAAAAACAACCCCACACCATAATCCCCCCTCCACCAAACTTTACACTTGGCACACCGCAGTCAGACAAGTACCGTTCTCCTGGCAACCGTCAAACCCAGACTCGTCCATCAGATGGAGAAGCGTGATTCGTCACTCCAGAGAACGCTTCTCCACTGCTCTAGAGTCCAATGGCGGCGTGCTTTACACCACTGCATCTGACTCTTTGCATTGCACTTGCTGATGTATGGCTTGGATGCAGCTGCTCAGCCATGGAAACCCATTCCATGAAGCTCTCTACGCACTGTTCTTGAGCTAATCTGAAGGCCACATGAAGTTTGGACGTCTGTAGCGATTGACTCTGCAGAAAGTTGGTGACCTCTGCGCACTATGCGCCTCAGCATCCGCTGACCCCACTCCGTCATTTTACGTGGCCTACCACTTCGTGGCTGAGTTGCTGTCGTTCCCAATCGCTTCCACTTTGTTATAATACCACTGACAGTTGAGAATATTTAGGAGCGAGGAAATTTCATGACTGGACTTGATGCACAGGTGGCATCCTATCACAGTACCACGCTGGAATTCACTGAGCTCCTGAGAGCGACCCATTCTTTCACAAATGTTTGTAGAAACAGTCTGCATGCCTAGGTGCTTGCTTGCATGGAAATGATTGGAACACCTGATTTTAATTATTTGGATGGGTGAGTGAATATTTTTGGTAATACAGTGTATGTCAAATAAGCAGTATCAGAATATTTTTTACCTCAAAATCCCTGTCTTTCCTGTAAAACAGTATCAAATGTCTAATGACAGCATATTGAACACAGGGGCGTTTACAAAAGTTAATCCAATCAAATGTGACTCAGACTGCAGTCAACAGCTTTTTGTTACTAAACAGTAAACCCCACCCACTTTTAAACAGCCCAATCAAATGCAGAGGATTTGAGTCAAATCCAACTTGGGGCTGTTACTCCCCCAAAATTATTTTTCATTGAGAAACAAGTCACAGCATAGGCTCTAGCTTCCATTTCACGAGGCCTTTAAACGTGTATTAATTGGAGAGATTATGGCATTAAGAATATTGCAGCTAAAACACACTCCACACAATATATGGAAAGGTAATTGAAGACACTGCCAAAGGTCATCTTAAAACCATCTTTCAGCTTCTTGGTGATTCTGGAGAACAAGAAGCCGTTCACTCCCTCTCCGATTGCGGGATCACCTATTAATTATCAGAAATGTAAAGATTCTGGGTTATTTGTGGAAAAAAAAAAAAAAAACAGACTGCACATAACAATTAAAATTAACTAAAAGAGAAAAAAGATGAACATTCAAGTCTGCATTGCAGAGGATTTGCCCACTCTACACTGTGTGCTTTATAAAAAGCAATTAAAGCCATTTCCTGGTCTAACTTGCTGCCTCTGAGGTCAGCGTGCAAATCCAGTGGCTTCCCTGATGCGTGAATGTCAAGTATTGTCTCCCTGTACAACTGAGCAGCCCTTGCCAGGTCTGGTATGGTCTTCTAATCTACAAACAAATGAAAGATTTCAACACAGAAAAAGCCATCAACCAAACATTTTAACAAGGACCACTAACAGAGTGTAACAAATAAGACTACAAACCCTCAGTTTTGTTGGTAGAATCAGAAGGTCCTGAAGAACTTGTTGGCTGATTCTGCAAAGGTGCAATCTGTGAAGATATGCCAGATGGTCCTTCCATTGCTTCTAAATCCACCCCACTGCTGCCAAACGAGTGCTCCTCTGGAGTTGATGGCCTGAAAGACATAATGTCTGTCTTTTGGCTTTATCTAATCTCTGAATATGGTCAAGACAGAATCTGGACCCTTTAAATTGTGTATATGTCTGCTAACTCAGATTGCATTGTTAAACAAGATAATTTCAATTCTAGTCAAGCCTAGAGCCTAGGAAAGCCATGGAGAAACTTTTACTTTATTATTTCCAGAAAAAAGTAACGTGTTGTCCAAAACATTCAGGAGTAATGTATAGAATGTTAACTAATTAGTAAACATACAAAAAACCATTGACTAGTATATTAAATGTTTTGTTGAGCAATATTCATATTTTTAGACATTTCAATGTAAGGAGAAGACAAAAATTTGCAATTAACATCCAATTACAAAAGGAAAATGTGTTATGCATCGAGGCAAAACTACATGGGACAACAACATACCTCTCATTGCAGGCACTGGCATGCATCTCAATGACTTCAGCAGGGTACACTACTTGGCAAATGGGACACACACTTGTTGCAGTGACTGTGGAAGCTGAAGAAAAGACATAAATACATTAATCAGCATTAACTCAAAAGAAAATTATTAACTCAAATCTTAATGTTAGCAAGGCACCAATTTCTTCTATTACTATGTACAGATTATTTTGATGAAAATTTAAGCCAAAACTTGAGAAATTGTAATATGATCAAAAATTGTTTTGAAATT
>OMLP01003157.1:9091-32361 GCA_900302685.1 Spondyliosoma cantharus | reverse complement strand
CTGCAGGCCCCCAGCAATATCAGTCTGATCTTGTGTAAAATATAATTGAACAACCTTAAGTACAGTGTTGTATAATGTATCCAAGTCACACTTGAGTAAAAGTGAGGATATCGTGTTAAAATGTCACTTGAGTATGTAAATCATCATATGCAGGGTTCAACGTCAAGAGCCTGGCAGATTATTGGAGAAGAATTTTAAGATTCAGAATTTAATGCAGTTATAAAACAAACCTTGAAATATGTAATTTTTACTGAAACAAGCTGTTCTCAGATGAAAATAAGGTCCTACAAACACTGTTTGAGGTTACAAAGGTGGCAGGGTCCGCCAAGTATAAACAAAATCAAACAGTATTAACAGTACAGTACATATTTTTCCCCCCCCATCAAGGTTTTTTTTTCTCAATATGCAAGTTTTTCCTCACATGAATCGAGGGTCTGCGGACAGAGGATGTGGTTCACGGTACAGATTGTAGAGTTTGCTTATCTAGTTTATGTTTGCATAAAAAAAAATTCAGAGTAGATCTTTGTCTTCTGATCATACATTTCTAAAACCCCCAAACTACATAGTGCACCTTTAAATGACTGTAGCGCATAAAAACTACAATATTTGCCTCCAAAATGCAGCAGAGTGGAAGTATAAAGGAGCAGAAAATGGAAATAATAAGTTAAGTACATCAAAATTGCACTTAAGTTCAGACTAAGAAATGTACTTATCAGTGACATTTTTATTTCCATTGAAAGCAGTTCATCTTCTGCCCTATCCATTGTATGCAGGGCCATTTCAGAGTCTAAAGTAAGGCTTATAAAGCAAAGTTTATTACACTTTCACATGAGCTGTAAATGTGTAACTACAATAAAAAAGCCAACAGGAAACACAGATACCGAGTTAAAAAGAAAAATCCCTGCGAGCTCGTACATGCAGGGGGTCATGTAAGAAGGCAGCCACTACCTGTGATGTTGTTGGTTATCCTGCAGTCTCCGGACTCACAGCACTGGCCCAGACTACAGTACCACTGATGCAGCAGGCTGGTGTAGTCCTGAGG
Source organism: Spondyliosoma cantharus (assembly GCA_900302685.1). NCBI lineage: Eukaryota > Metazoa > Chordata > Actinopteri > Spariformes > Sparidae > Spondyliosoma > Spondyliosoma cantharus. The sequence continues at coordinate 31,319 of OMLP01003157.1, read as the reverse complement.
AAAACCTGCCCACAAGTCCCTGGTAGGAACTGTCACATCAACAACCAGACAAACAGTACAGTGACATGAACACCGCACACAGTAGAAATTGTGGTAAATTGAACAATATATTTCGTTCGTCTGCACAAAATCATTCATTCAAAAGTCCCATTATTTCTCTCGGCTCAGTCTCGTTACCTTGCTGTGTAGCATCGTCCTGGTTCGGCTGACAGTCCCCCTCCCATATGTTGCAATAGATGTAATTAAAATAGTAAGTGGAGACATTAGAAATGCTGTCGAACTGGAAGAAGTCGGCCTCTGCGGACAGAGCCCAGAGCACAGGCAGTAACCACCGCACAGACATCGAAGAGGATGGTCCGAGGCGGTCGAAAGGAGGCTGGACACGGCGTCCCGATCTCTTTCTCTCCCATTTATCTGAAGCTGGCAGTCTGCTGGAGGCCTGCTCTGTGTGGGGTACTCACCCCTCTGCTCATGGAGCCGAAAAGGGGCGCTCGTTTTGTCCACAAGACAGCGCTTGGCAGTCATTTAGCCCCGCCCGTCTCTATTGGATCGCCGTTCGGTGAATTCGAGGAGCTCATCATCCACTAACCGTTCGTAAAAAAAAAAAAAAAAAATTAACCGAATCACTGCTTTATGGCGCTTAAATACGCGTTGAATCTTAAAGCCACCCGTGAGAGATAAGCAAGAATGGAAAACAAAGCTACCATTGGCTTATGACGGGAGCGTTGAATGCAGAGGAAGTAGACAATAGCGTCATTTCCGGTGAGGTTTGTCAAAGTCACAGAAGCTAGTTCATCCTCTTATCAGTTTGTACCAGTAGTGTTAATATTTATTTTATGTCATTGACCATGAGTAAATGAGAGCTGTTGCAAGTTTCAAATTGCTTTTATTTTCAACAAACACAATCAGGCATTGTTTATTTTAGCATTTGTTGGCAAAACATCCAAGTTGTTCCCTGATGTTTCCTTGTCCACAGGCTCTGTCATCCATAAACAGCATCTGAGGAAAAAAAAAAAAATCAGAAAAATTGACCCATTAATATAATAGAAATGAGTAGTTGACATTTGAGTTAGAGTGCCCACATAGTATACATGTGTTACTTCAGCCTAGCTGTAAGCTGTTCTATGGGACCTGTACTTTAAATATTTTACTGTGATGAGTTGAAGGACAATCAGTGGGTGAAGTGTATATGCACGTCTCAAATGCAAGGTATAATCAGGGCACTGGCTTGGTTTTATTACATAATGTTCTGCTGTGAACAAACTCAAAATCATTGACTAATGGAATTTGATTCCACTTAGGGTTGCAGCACTGTTTTAAAGTATTAATCCCCTTTCCTCCCTTGTAACTGCCAATGTTTACAGTGAGTTATACATTTCCAAAATGGCATTGCATCTTAAATATCTTGCAACCCTAGTTATAATTCAGTTCACGTTTACCACCATTTAGAGTTCATGTCATCTTAACAGACACTTTAAGCCAGCAGATTCACTCACTTGAAAGCAAAATTGTTTCCGAAGGCTCATTCCTCAGGACCAAATGGCTACAGGGACATTCCTGAGGGGGGAAATGGATTCATGAAAATCAAGAAAAAAAAACATGGGACAGAAAACAATGTTCACTGACCACATGACCTCAGAAATAATGGAACGGTAAGGGTTATAATCAGTAGAAATCATTTGGCAGAATCTTTTCATCACAGGCAGTGTGGACAATTCTTGTAGTTTGGCACCCACAGATCAGAAATGATATGCTGAACATGGTGCAGTTAAGGCAAAGTACTTTAAAAATGCTTACCAAGATCAGCTTTGAGATGCAGCTCGTTCCTGGAGATGGCAAAAGAATAACCTTATTACAAGCTGGTGACTGGTTGATTGATGTTAAATTCACTGGGTTTCTCAGTAACACATCATCCACATTTGAAGTTCAGGTCAGACATTTGTTAAGACATCACTGAACCCATGGCAGCCATTTTACAGCTATGAGTGCATTTGCATTCTCACCTCAGTAGATCAACTCGTCCATTCAAACCAGCCACGACAGTCAATTCTGGTTCAGCTGTGAAATTAGAATACTTTGATGAGAATTAAGATTCTAAAAAATAATATTTATTTTCTTAATACAATCCAGATCAGAATAAATGACTAATTTCCTCAACTGGATCAGCGACCTGATTCAAATTCATCACATCTGAATGCCATTAGCTGCACATGTCACATAGATGACGTGATACTTACAGGCTGTGAAGAGCTCAACAGCAAGGATTCACATATCTAGAGAAGATGAGAGAGAGAATAGGTTTGTTATTATGGCGTTTAATAATTGAGGAGTTTATCACAATTACGGTTGACACATCAGCTAGGAGCGAAAGACAAGCATAATCTTCATGGTTTAATCTGCTGAACTATGCTCTCATCACTGTATCATGAAATTTAAGATGGTTACACATGAACATTTTAACTCACCTTCAAATGGCCTTTTGTAGTGCCAGATATTCTTGCAACTGAAAGTGAATTATGGAGAATTTAAACATCACTTCAGAAATAAAGCCTCACTTTTCATGCAGACCGACACATCAGCTAGGAGCGAAAGACAAGCATAATCTTCACGGTTTAATCTGCTGAACTATGCTCTCATCATTGTATCAAATGCCATTTTAGATTGTGCATCAGCTATTCAGCTCACCTTCACTCAGCCCCTTAGTGCCAGATGGTCTTCATTCTAAAAACATGGGAAGAAAGATTAACACAATTTCCCAAATTAAGAGGCCTCACTGGTCATGGAGGCCGACACATCAGCTAGGAGCGAAAGACAAGCATAATCTTCACGGTTTAATCTGTTGAACTATGCACTCATCATTGTATCAGACCAGTTTAAATCAGTGTTTATGCTCAAGCACACCACTCACCTGAGGTGAGCTAGAAGAGACAAGAATGCAAAGACTGGATCCAGGATCGTGTGCACCATCTGCAAGTCAGTTGTCAGACATTAATAAAGGCCCATATTCAAAACTACATGTAGACATTTCTGCATCTGCACTGCATCAGTTCAAAAGATCTCTTTCACTCTTAATCAGAGAGATTCCCAATGTTTTATAAACATGATCATCATTGACAGTTTGTTTCAGAGGAACACCAAGTAAGATAAGTGTTCATTACCTGCTCTGGATGTTGTCTGAATAGTCAGTTCAAATCATCCCATAAGAACCTGTAGGAAACCATAGAAAATGAGCAATCAAAAGAGAATATATCAGGCATGCAGGTATCAAGTTCTGTGCCTCAGATTATTCAACTGGTGGGTTGAATTTGTCGTCATCCATCTAGTCAAGAGTAGCAAATAAATGTCATCACTGCAGCACAGTGTGCATGTAGGATAAAGTCAGACTGATGCTTCTCTAGGTGTCATGTGGGAAAGCACAGCTACAGTTTAAACCTCAAATGTTAAGTTTATGCCACACAGACGGCAGGAACTTAACACATGGTTGATTAAAACTTCCAGCACTACAAATGTGTTAGATAATGTCATTGCCTGGTGAGCCTTGAAGCTGTTGGCCCATTCCATCGTAACATTTAACCAAATATCAAGCACATGCTACATCCATCTAGTGTTGCAATATTAGACAAGTAAAAACCCTATATCAGGTCACCTTGGAGAAGCATAAATCCATCCTTACTGCCCTTTCAAGTAAGCCTGAAACTTACCCCTTTCTGCGCCACCACCATCATGTCTCTCGACTTTCCCGCTTCCTGCAAAGAAATGCTACAACTTCAGTCTCATTCAAGTCATGTCAAACACGAGAAGCTTAACTTGAGAAGCCTCAGTGTGAAATTGATCAGAAATCGCTTCTGTCCACTACTCTTATCTTTAAAATCATCACCGACTTCCAGTTAGGATCATTAGGATTACTTTGTTCAAAGGAAGTCAACTCACCAGCATTGTATTTGAAGATGCTCAAAACATCCAATTTTGGACCTGAAGGGGGTGGGAGGAAGAAAAAAAAAAAAAAGCACTTCACTTAAAGCTCATACCAATGATCCATCTTTTGCGATTGGTTAGAGTTAAATGACTTATTCAACTTCAGTAATGGAGTTTTCAGAAATCGCTTCTGTCCACTACTCTTATAATGAAACATCATTAGTTGCATATTCATAAACTAAAATTATAGCATTTCACTTTTCCTTACCATCTGTTGGCCAAATCCATTTTACTCAGATCCTGTAGACAGCCCTGCAAACAAATCAGGAAGAAAGTACAGTTTTAACTTCAGTTTTTAAATAATGAAATTTGTAGATCAGGATTTGAAACAATCCTGTGATGTACAACACACCCAACACAGGAGCTGTGCAGCCATCTTGAAGCTAAAATTAAACTGAATTCAAGCAGTCGTCCCATACTGTCAGAATAGTTGGCGTTTCTTCACTATTATTCAGATGTCCCTACCAACATATATATCATCATATAGTCATGGGACAACTATAAAGCACGCGACTAGATCAAGTGAATAAAAGTGAGATTAGCTGGCTGGCTAATTAGCAGCTCAACATGCGCACTGAGGCACGTGGTGGAGGCCTGAGAGTTCGCAATGTTAGTGAACTAACCGTTTACTTTAAAGCAGCGACGGTTTAGAGGAGTAAATATAGATAACGCATATTTCGCTCCTTGGTTTCACTGTTAAACGCTTCAAAATGTATTAAGAGTTCAAAAAGAAAGGCACACGAAGACGTAACATTTACCTGCTGCTGTGGAGGAAGAATGAGGACGGGCGAAGGGTGCAGCTCGGTTTTATAGAGGAGGGCGCAAAGGCTGCTGGGAAAAATAGTCCAACTTCTACTCTAGCGCCTCTGCTGGACTGTCAGGTTATCGATTGGAAAAACAGGAGGAATAAAACATTGAACACTGTAAATCAAATAAATGAAACCAAAGACCAAAAAAAAAAATTAAAATCTAACTTAAATTAAAGTACAAAAACAAACTCTATGAGGGGGGGGAAAAATCTATAATAATCATGATTCCTGCCTGTGATACCTGCATTTCATTCACTGAATCTAATGTTGTTGGGTTTCATATTTTCTCAGGACTAATTATCCTTATAAACACAGATTACAGATATGTTATTTATGCATGATGCTTATTCACACAGGCTGCATTTCCAGGTGGGCTGAAATGGGGCAACTTTCCAGGGCCCCCTTGTTGGTTAACTGTGCGTCAATTGGTTATTTTAGGGCAATTAATGCAAAATATCAAGTAAGGTGGCAATTACCTAAAGGGTAACACACACTAATTTTACACATTAAAGTGTGTTTTTAGGTTTTGGGGAGTCACTAGAGTAAGCTATTTCCGGTTGAGTACTTTTATTTCAGCGCTCCAGCCTCGAAAAAGTGAGAAACAATCAGACAACTCACCCTTCCGTTTTTTCCTTCAAAACAAAAGTACGTAACCCGGATAAGGTTTTGAAAAGGGGTCCACTGACGAGAAACCTGACATTGCTGGAAGCAATTTATCAGATTACATAACCCTTACTAACCCTAACTCCATTACGCCTAATATCACCCATGCTCATCTGAAAGAACCATGACAATATCTCGCAGGAATAAACTCATGGAGATTTAATATTATGCATTGATAAACAGGAAAATCTGATACAATCAACGGTTATGATCCAAAAAAAAATACATTTTGATTGCTCTCTATCAGGCGATAATGAGTGATACTGATATGTATGGCAAGGCCTCGATTCAATTTACAAAGACATAACATGGAGGAAAAAAAAACAGTGTGAGAGCTTCAAATTTAGCTTTGACTCTGATTTTTATTTGGCTTGTTTCTAAAGGCCTTTATGTTATGGAGGCTTTAGAGAAGGATCAAACTTAACATCTGCAACTACAGGCATTGAGATCTTTACCAGGTGTTTCACTTGATATGCATACAGCACCACTTATATGTTTCTCTTCACCACATTCATTGAATATTCATTTAAAATCAAACCAGTTTACTTATTATTCAGTCCAAATATCTAGGATAGATGGTAATCACATCTTCAATGTCAAACACAAAGATAACAAGGGACCCAGTTTGAGAGATATTCTCGGGCATTTTCGGGTGAAAATTGTTTATTTCTACATTTCATCCAAATATCATTGCATTTAGATCCAACCCATAGCTGTAAATAAGAATGACTATTGATGGTTCAAAAAAAAGCAGAGGTGCACAGTAGGATAAATATTGCCCTCTATGTGTTTGTTATCGTGAAAAACATCGGACAAAAAACAAAATTAATTTTACAATAAAATTGAACCGGTAGAACACAGTCTGGACTGTAGCAGCACTCTGAAACAGCAGCGTGTTTCACAGGTCTACTCTGGTTCCTCGTTTTCACTTTCCTCACCCTCCGACAGTACAAGAGTGAACCATGAAGGTGATCCACTCTGTCACCTGTGGGTTTGGAAAGGAAAGGTATTGTGCGGAACAAAAAGGGGAGCCTTCCAGCGATTCAAAAAGACAAAAATATGTAAACAATCATTTGTTCATAAATGCCTTCAGGACACATGGAAACCTCTTCAGAGGGTCTTTTGTTCTCTGCCCAGATCAAAGTCCCTTTAGCCTTTCATCTAAACCTTTTTGGCATAATGGACACCAAAAGTTGTCCTTTGACAGGTAATGTCAATGATCTCTATATTGCATATATTTCACAAATCTATCAAATCAGTGTGTTCAGATGCTATGGCTTATGCAGGGCTTTTCTTCTGGATAACACTTGAGACACAGAACAGTGTGAAGGACCCAAATTGGTGGCAAAGTCAACTTGAAATGGGAAACAAAACATCAAAAGGGAAAATGGAATGATTCCTAAAGATGTAAAGCCATCAAGTTCATACCCTCAAATATTTTTACACTATTGCAGGAAAGGAAAATAAACAAAAAGAGCATTGAAAATAAAAAAGAATATATATTTATATATCCATCATATGTATATCTATATATAAACAACAGTTACAACTGGTTGCAGGCAAGTGGAGAATTTCTCCCCTGGCCCTTTAAGATTCATCCATTCCACCATTATAAGGCTGTCAAGACTCGTAGAGGGGGCAGCAGCTTTCTTTCCTCAGTCACCAGATTCCCTGAGATGTAGAGCGCCGTTTTTATTTGTTAAGATTTATCTGAATTGAACACCATCAACCACACATCCCTCGCCCTCCTCCTCCTCCTCCTCCTCCAAAAAACCATTAGTGTAGGGAAACTGCTCTGGCTCGTCCTGTGGAGCTGATGTAAGGTGTGGTCGTGAAGCAGACGGACACAGAGTTGGAGGACGTCGAACCCTCCCCATCTCCACTCTGCGCTGCTGAGTCTCATGTTGGCGGGTGTCAGTGGAGGTGGAAGTGAGATTGCCCAAATAGGGAGAGGAGCTTTACTAATTTTCATGTTACATCTTGCTTTTCCATTCGATTTCATTCATTTCCATATTGTTATTTTACAGTCAAATGCAAAGCTGTGTACATATTCAATCATCAGTCATTCCAAGGCCTGGAAAAGAAGTGGTTTTGCAAAAGAGTTCTTATGAAGACTCTGTTGTGTGTGCATTTATTTATGCATATGTATGTGTGTGTATCAGAGTGCACGCAGTCTTCTCAGTGCCTCTGAGAGGCTAATCTCTTTAATAGAGGCTCGTCGTAGACCCAGCACTCCCCGTCCTCGTGGAATAGCTGCAGAAACACACAAACAAAAAAGTGAGTGAGTGATTATTACACTCAAGTATCTGAGAAGACTTTATTGGAGCTTGCAAATAATCAAAACTTGATCATTTGCTTTTGCAGATACAACCCCAGCATGTTGTCTTTAGATGCTTACATTACAAAAACCTGAATATATATTGCTTTGCATGTAATCTATTATCACACAGTGTTCAGATTAAGAATATGGGCTGACAGCCTCACCCTAGTCTCCCACTGCTGCTCATTCTCCTTCCTCTCTCTGGCTTCGGCCCTCTGTTTCTCCTCCAGCCGGTGTTTGGCTTCTGTTGCTGAATCGATGTCTTTCAGCTTCAGGTTCAACGTCACGTCTCTCCACAATCTGGAGAATTGAAGAGGTGAGGGTTAAAGTTCCAAAGACAAAAGAGTTTGTTTCTAAGGTAAGGTCTTAAGGAAGTACGTAGAAGGACGGCGTAAAAGGACAGTGAAGGATGGCGTAGAAGTCAGTTTAATTTCTCACCTCCGGGACTCGTAGTCCAGCTGGTCTTCCAGCTTTCTCACTTTCTTCTTAATGATGCCCAACCTCTTAGTGTCAATGAACACTGTGTTCTCCTGGAAAAACACACAGAACACATTCATTCATGCATGAGTGTATTTCGTTGTTTCAAATCGCTTTCCTTTGTCGTTTTTCTCCAGTGCATTGAATGCATACATTTTGTTGTGGTTCAACTTATAAATTACTGCTTATTTGTCTTAGGTAATTATTATTTAATTTGATGGGTTTGATAAAACAACATCTAATATTATTTAAGAAAAGACTCACTCCTGTTGCCCACTTGGCATACATCACTCCGTTCCACTCTCCTTCAATGGAGCAGAAAGACTTCTTGTCATTAGGTGGACTGAAAGACAAGAAGAAAAGAGCTGTTAAACATTTTATAAAAAAAAACAAAAAAAAAAAACTGTTGTTGAACTGTGATTAAAATGTCCCGTGCGGGCATTTTTCTCTTACAAAATCTCAGCTGTGATCCTGTGCTTTTTCCCTCCGTAGAAGGGTTTGGTGTGGAACACAATGTTAGCGCTGTAGCCCGACTTGGAGCAGGAGATGTTGCACTCCCCACCTAGCTCCACCCACGGCACAGTCAGAATTGACCTGGACAGACAGGCTCAAGGTCAGCATGTCACGTTGATGATAATTCAGTAATGACAGGAGCACCACAAATGAATACCCTAAAACACACACACCTGCCGTATCCGTTGGGGAAGGTGAGGATATAATGTTCATCGTGCTCCAAACACGACACACAACCTGAAACCAGACGAGTACAAAATTATACATCAACTTGAAGTTGTGACCGCACAATGCGTAAAAATTCTGATTTTGGAATGTATGAAGCAGCGATCTGAGTACCTTGGCCAATATTGTGGACACCTATGGACATGCCTAAGAACTTAGACTTGGTCCAGATATGAGCGTTGAACTGGATCTTCTTACTTAAACACTCTGCGTAGAATGCAGAAACTACAGATAGAAGAGAGGAAACAATCCAGAGTTGAAAGAAAGTGGCAAGCAAGCTATAGTTGTGAAAATCAGTCAAATAATCCTCAACATGCAATCAACAGCCTGTACTTGGCTTTATAAGGACACATGATCTGAGTGACTGATGGTTACTTTCCGAAAGCGATCAGTGTTTGGATCCCACAAAAAAGTTGGTGACAGTGCTCTGTAATCAATCAGGAGAAGAAAGTTCAACACTCACTGGGTGGGTGGTGAGAGACCTGCTCTGCTACAAAACGCACACTGTTGGCTGAGGACCAGGGAACTGGACCGTCTGATACCGTCTCCTGGAGGGTTGAGGAGATGAGGGCGGTCAGAACAAATGAGTGCTAGAGCTTCTACATTTACAGTCACATATGAAAGACTAGAACATTTTGATGATTCAAGAATATTGAAAGTATTTTGTTTTGTATTATGTGTTAACACAAAACAGAAATGTAAATTACAGGCAACGCAAAGTTTTTCAATTTAGTGTTTGTTTGTAAAAACGACTATACCTGCAATTCCAGTCAAATGTACTTGAATAACCAAATGTCACATACATTGTCTCAATGGGCTTAACAGGCCAACAACATTATATCAAAGCTTTCATAATCACATCTAAAATTGTTACTGTAAAAGCAACAGCAAAAAATAAAGTTTACAGAATTCTTTACATCCCCACAGTAATTGATGGATACTGTCACTTTGTTTATTTCACCAGCTGTTCTTAAAAACATTGACTGTATGTTTTGATCATGGTGTTAAATGCTTACTATTGCTAAACTCCAGAGTAAGGGACAAACACATGATAAGTGAAAATGCCAGGGGACAGCATACATATATGAGGATGCATACTACTAATCTTGATAACATTTAAAATTTAGCATTTTCTAAATTTGATTCTGTTTAGTGGGCATGTTTACAACTTGTTTTATGTGTAACATTAATGTGAGTTTAAAGAAAATCAGATGCTCTGCCATAGCTGATCCTATTCTATCCACAGCTGCTAATTACATAATAATAAGTGGTGAGGAAACAGTAATAGTTGCTCAGGCATGTGGTCTCACCGTGTGTGGGGGAGGCTCTTCTGTTTCACAAGGCAGATCCCAGTGGCAGTAGAAGACTTCTCCCAGGATTGGGTTGTAAGGTTTCTTGGCCACTGAACCTTTCCTCCCTGCATGGAAAGCTGACAGGTACCACTTTACCACATTTACCATGCGCTCCCGGGGCTCTGGCTGCTCAGCGATACTGGTGGAAGTCACATGACTGAGTTAAACTAATGTGTTCTGACTTTTGGATACATTTAAATATGTGTGTGACATAGCTGCTTGCACCAACGAGAGAGATGAGCATTACCTTACAAACAGGTCTGGATGTGCAAAGAAGTCCGCGTACATTTCTAACAAAGATCTCCTTTCTAAGATGAAGGTAGGCAGGACCACCTGTGAAATATAATGAAGGAGAAAAACTGTAAAACTGGAGCTGCGTGGGTTGTTCAAAAGAAAACAGTGTGCGCAGACAATCTTACAGTGAGTTAAAAGATGAAGGGCCACTGCAGTGAGGGGAATTTAAACAGAAATATGAGAGAATGGAGTCCAGTATGGAAGGAGTCTTTACCTTCGTGAGGTCCATGCCCAAACGAACTTGAGAGAGAAGGTGCATGATGACGCTCTTGTGCTCCTCCACAGACTCGCCCTCAGGGTCATCATCACGGTCATCGTGGCTGTCAAATGGATCTGAAGATAACAGCAGAAGACAAGTCTTGCATGGTTGAAAAATTCCTTCCGCCACTTTCATGATTAAACATCTTTTACCATCTGACGAAACTAGAACAAGACTCTATTGAATTGATAGAATCGGAAAAAAAAATACTCTGATTCCAGATAAATATGAATATTTTCTGGTGCCTTTACTCCTCTGTGACAGTTAACTGAAATTATTCGTGTTGTGGACAAAACAAGGCATTTGAGTATGTCATCTTGGGCTCTGTAAAATTTGAGTTCTCACCATTTTCTGACATTCTATTGGGCAAACAACTATCGATTGATAAAGAAAATAATAGAAGAATACATCAAAAATGACAATAATTGTTACTTGCAGCCCTAGATGAAGCCAAATCTTAACTGTGACCTTCAATTTCAGCAAGAAGAGCACCAGCTTAGAGTTTAATAAAGCACAAAAACAGCGGGAAGTAGTTATAATATGTTTGTGTGTGCTGTCCTATTTTACCTGCATCTGTGGTGCCGTTGGACATGGATGAGTTGAGGGACTCGGTGGTGTCTGGTCGTTTCATAGCTGTTCCTTCATTAGAAAGGGACGAGGCAGCTGGAGGCCCTGAGGGACTGAGGGCAAGAGGAGGAGACAGAGCAAGCGGAAAGAAGGCAGGAAGCAGGAGAGATGAAGAGATAAAGAATGAGTAGGATTTCACAGGCAATTCTGTAACAAACTTCTCCAACTTTATTCCCTCGAAGCAGCATTTTCCCACCTGTCCTGGCAAACGCTACAATTACAGTGTTACTTTCAACTTGTGATGCTGTAGCTTTGCTGTATGCAGTGTCGGCTGCAGCGAGGCTGGGTGAGAATACTCACTCTATGCAGTGTTTGGGGGAAGTGCTGCTCTGGTAAAACTCATCAGCATCGTAGAACTCATCCTCGCTGGAGGAATAGGAGAAGTCTGGCACAGAGTGCGAGGGGATGGGGATGTGAGTTGGGGAGGCGACGCCGCTGCTGGGGCCTGAGGGGCCACTCCCTGACAGAGGAAAAAAATAAATAATCAAACATTGTGTGTCATATCAGTGCCCTCTTGTGTTTTTCTTTTCATTTTATGGATCTAATTTATGAGACTTCTTTATTCACGCAGGATACACTTCACAGTGAAATCTGCATAATGTTGTTCAGCTGGAGCGCTCATTTCTGAGCCTGGTCCAGCAGGCTGTGTAAAGTAACATTAAGCTGTCTTTAACATAGTGATAGCTTCCTCCGCAGAGCGTATTGACAGTACTCTGGAGCTTGCAGCTTTCCTTCTTAATGCATAGCGCAGCATTTTAATACTGCTGCCTCAGCAAAGAAGACAAACAGGCATGCACCTCTGCTTTCCTTTGCTTTTGTACTTCATGTTCATGGACAAGGCACTCCAGGTTGGAAAAAACAACAGTAATAATTAATATCATAATCGATTTTGCTGTGTTCTTATTATATTAGCCTCATGTTGATTGTAAATTAAAGGCTCCAACAGGCTTTATGCAACCTGTAATATAAGTCAGCAAACTGTCAAAAGCGTACCAAAAGTCAAGACAAAATAAAACCATATCTGTGTAATGTTCCTAATATGTAATTTGTGGAATGTGCAATCGAAGCTGATCACTGGCTGCAGGAGTGTGAATGTGAATGTTCACCTGTGCTGTTGGGAGTTGGGGTCTGCAGACTGCCCATCACTGTGACGACGGGACCAACGGGTAACGTGGAGGGTCGTTGGTCTGATTTACACACCTGAGAAGCGTCTTTAGGGGAAAAGAGAAAGTAGATGGATTAGCACTGAAGCATCAAAATGAAACCAAGTTGCATTAAAAACAGCGTCAGATAAAAAAAAGACCTAAGATGCTACAGACAGAGACTTCAGCTGTGAGGGGGATTACACAGTCTATTAACAGAGCGAAATGAGAACGGCCTACTTTGCATGGCTCATTTCAGCAGCATTTTTAAACAGTCTAGTCATAGTCAGCTGACCAAAATAGACTTCGATTTTTTTCTTTGGTCAAATCTTAGTCATACAATTAAATTTAGTCAATTATTATTCCACTGAGGGAGGGCTGGAGGGATCTGCTTCAAGACAGAAGAACATTAATAAGTCAATTTTCAAAGAGAATTAAGCCTGAAAAATGAAATATAATCCCATTAATATGTGTAATAACCATAATAGATCTACTACTGTATATTACAGAACAGTCAGGAAGCTGACTTGCATCACTTTCCTTCAAACACGGATAAAACATTAAGTACATATATCGGCACCTGATTGACATCATTATTATCATTATATTGTCATAGTAGAACTTGCTTCAGGTTTCATCTCATTGTGCTCAATACCACACTTCAAATGTTATTGAGGGAGAACATGTCAAAAATTTGAAAACAAAAAGCTTTTGTCAGCAAACACTCAAGACAGATTTAACTGTGCTGCGCAGAGCAGATCCATCAGCTGAAGGAGATGAAGGCAGTGTGAACAACAGGGGGAGCTGCTGCCATCCTCTGTGAGGCACCAGCTTGACTGTGTATAAGAAACAGTGAGAATGTGACAAGAACCTGTGGGTAGTGTGGTCTGTGTTGGCATCGTGGTGTTGTCTACAGGGGTAGCCAGAGGGGGCTGGTAGATCCCATCCACTGGGTTGATGGTGCTCTGGAGCAAACAAACAAAAACAACGAATCAACAACGAAAACAAACTCACACTTGCTCCAACAATAGCACACCCACGCCACTGCCTGCTTACTAATCTATGATGCTGTTAAAAAGATAATAAACCAAAAGAGAATTTAGCCCCAGTTTGGACTATAAACTGTCTACAGTCATTTTGGAAAATATCAAAGAGCCCATTTTAGTGTTGAGTTTCGTTATTTTTGCTATACTCAGTTATGTCTTGGAAAGCAAGAACAAAATGGTGAAATCAAATAAAATCTATAACCAAATGTGCTGACTTGAAACACAGATGTCAATGTAACCTATCACCCTCGACTGGACATCAATCACAGCCTGTGTATAGAACCTTTTAATAGTATACACTGAAATAAAATATGTACCATCCAGCCTGAGAAGATCAATTTCCTTTCCTTTCATTTCCTGGAAAGAGTGCCCTTTCCAGGTTTCATTATTTTGATCAATACGAAAACCAACGGCAAGGCTTGAAAACCCGAACACCAACAGCAGGTTTACACAATAACTAACAGCGCCTCTTTAAGTCTGTCTAAAAAGGAGTTAATTAACTCCACAGGGCTGCAGACTAAATCTGTAACATGTTTTGACTCCCTGCTTTTGTGATTTCCCTATGGTGAAAACCTGCAGGGACGTTCTTTGCTGTTGCAGCCTGCCCTCACCGGTACCACTTCAATCAACATCATATGTCCATGATTTGAATGCAGGCACATAGACATCAGCCTGTTGGTACGGCCTAATGGGGTCACTGGCACCTGATGACCCGACTGACAACAACGCGAGCTAAAACAAAACCATATCGACCCTTTATTCCCCAGTAACTTCCCCTCAGGGCTCTTGGTGGCACTGAAATTAGATCTAGTCAATGTGATGTGTAATATCCTATTACTCAAACTTGACTGGCAGTCCAGATGATTTTTACAGGGTTTTTCTCAGCAAGTCATTTGAGATCAACATGTACAGGCACAGTGAGTCAGAACATGACCTGACTAAAGGCTGTAAAGGGGAAAATACAGTAGCAGGGTATGTCGTTAACGACATGCCTGCACAATCCCAGGATGCAACACTACGCATGTTACATAAAACAGAATGACTACAGAGGAAGAAGAGCTGTGAAGTAACATTATGGCTGAAACATTCCTCTTCAGATATGAATATTACCCTCCAATCTTATTTTTTCTGTCTGTTTTGTGTTGAGAGATGCGCCAAACAAATTAAAGTTATGATCAGAGGTAGCAAATATCATGCAGAGAAGCTTGTTCTGATGTTTCAACTTCATTTGCCCTTCTGTTCACACGTTCCTCAAGCTTCGTGCCTTCATTCCTTCCTTTCTAGCTCTCCTCTGCCCCATTCTCGCCCTGTCCACGTGCCTCCATGAAAGTAAGGCGAGGGCTACTAATTATAGACAGTTACAGATATATTGGTCCGTCATGGTGGGACCCTGCAAGTGGAAGCGAAAACGAAAGCAGAAGCAGGTGAAAGGAAGACAATTGCAGATAAAAAACGGGTGCAAATGCCGTGTCATGATCAATATATTTCTTTTACTGCAGCAGAGGAAGCCTAAACCAATCACTATTTTGATAAATACTGAACAGGCTGAAGGCGATTCCTACACTTTACGGCAATTCCCCCATCGGTGCAGTGTGCTTGGCAAGGTCAATCAAACATGCTGCCTGTGTTTGTTTTAGTTTTTTTAGCTCTGCGGTACATTTATCATTTGGTCCACATTAAAGACACACATGCAACGTGACATTTAGACCTTCTACCGCTCAAAATGAGATATCTTTAGCATAAAGCTTAATGCATATAAAATGTGCACAGATAAATGTGTAGACAGAGCTTATGCTGTGCTATTTATACTACGTAATACTGTACTTAATGACTGTGAGATTAAGTCAGCTGTAAGAGTAAATGCCGGCCTAGGAGCTGTACGGCCCCTGTGGGATTCTTGATTCGCAGACCGCACTGGAGGTTTTTTATGCGTTAGTCCATTACCTACAAACCGTTCACATTACATGACCCACATTTTTCCAAAGCATACTGGAGGTTTTCAGATGGATTTTTCACCTGCAAGGTTCTCACTGGGTTTTGGTCAAAGCTCTAAGTACACTTTTCATTTGCCCTTCAGTCCTCACTTTTCTGGAACATTCATTTTCCACCTCCCTCCCTCGAGATAAAAATCTACTTGAGCAAAATCTATATTGCAATATGTAACCCATTCAAGTTGAAGTCTCACTTTAACCCAAACGCATCAGAGACTGTACAGACCTCACAACCTTCAAAACACTCACCTTTTTAAAACTGCTTTTTATGTATAACTTCTGTCTTTTTTGTTTTTATTATTCTGCTTTTTAACCTGTAAAGTGTCCTTGAGTATCCTGAAAAGCGCTATTTAAAATAAATGTATTCTTCTTCTTCTCATTAAGATGATATTCACCACATTCTCAAAGGGATCACTTTAGGGTAAGACATCAATTTAAGAACTGATAGTCAAGTCTTTGGAAAATAATAGTGATTTAAAGTACAAGTGATTTGTAGATAAAGCAAGTAAAACTTCTGGTAAGACCCGTGACATGAAGACAGGACACCTGCAGAGCCAGCAAAAGTGCTATGTGGATGGCTTTAGTGCTCGATGGTTCAATAAGCAGGCAGTGTGTACACATAAATCAGTGGTGAATTAGTGGACTAATTGATGAGTGAAGGGAAGTGCAATACTCTCATATACAGGCATGCAAACACACATACATATTCAGCAAAAATGTGCATTTCCTATGTTAAAAGTTTGCACACACATGTCATATTTTGTATCATGATGTAGAAAAGAATAGTTCCCAACCACTGCTGAAAGAATCCAAATCTAAGGTGAAATCAGGAAATGTTTAACTCTAACAGGAAAGTGGTGGCAGAAATGAGGGAAAGAGCTTCAGAAAGAGCTTATCTCCAATTAGACGGCATGCACTACAAAGATCTGATTTATCTGATTTTCTACAGTGGAGAGTAAAATAAGCAAGAAGAGAAAGTTAGCAGTTTGTTTGATTTCAATTTTCTGTCATGGACGTAGAATGTCAAACTTACTATAAGTCCGTTTGCGTGTTGCTGTTCGTTACTTTGGTCCTTAAAATTTTGAGAAGACAATGTTAGACTACTTAGTGTAGGAAGAGTCATTTCATAAAGCATCCTGAGCAACTGTGGTGTAGACAGCAATGAGATCATCCCTCTCATCACATGGAGCTGAAAATTCACCAACTTGCCACATGTAGTAATCCTTTCATCACATGGTAAAACACAGATTTCTTTCAGTATCAGTCAATGCCAGGATCACTCATTTGGTGAAACAATCTCCGTGATTACTCAACTCATAAATAAGATCGTAGAAAATCTTTTTTTAATGAGTTTTAAAAGCTACAACTTTCACCTAAAGACCATATGAAGCAGAAACGATTGCTCCATTTCCTTTTCAAAGGGCTGAATGGAACATGTGATGAAACGACTACTGGGCTACACCCTCATCAACCACCGACCCAGATAGCAACTGTAAGCAGGGAACTACCCCAGAGACACACAGTCGGTGACACAGTGCACACACTCAGTGATGTGGTCCCACAAGAACAATGATTATGGTGAAGTGGCAGAGCAAACTACAGAGATAGGAACCAAACTGTGCTGATATTGTGTTTACCTTGGCGATTTGCAGCAGTACAATACAGTGCTTGATGGACTCTACCATGCTCTGTAAGAAGAAGACAGGAAAGGAATTTAGCAACTCAGAACCGACTTGAAAACCGAAAGACAGGAAGGAAAATGTTTAAAGGTGTCACTTACACAAGTAGTCTCTTTCAAATTTTCCACTTTCTGTAAAAATAAAAATAAAACAGACAATTAGATTTAAGAGCATTTAAATCTACAAGAGTGATTCCTATACTGGTGAAGTCAGTGACCAACAGCCAGCATTATTCCCACGGAAGAAGTGAATCACACAGCTGCTAGTAAACTACTGCGACACTCTGAAACTGGACTGATTCCCCCAACAAGAACATGACTTACCTAGAACTACAATCTTACATAAGAAGACAAAATGTGCGTGTTTACGGAATGGTCTTAAAAAACAAGAAAAAACGAACGGACAGTTTTGGTGTGGCTGGATATGGCTGAAGATTCAAACAATATTAACAAGGTAAAAAATGAAACAGAAATATTCATTTCTTCCATGACTGAATATATAAGCAGTCCTAAGAGGGGAATAAGATCTCCAGGAGACACTTTAAAGGCAAAAAGATGGTTACTTAGACAGTAAACAAAGTGAAACTGTATGAAATTGTGTTGTGCTATAAAAATAGTTTGTTTATTCAATCAAAAAAATTATAATCCTCTGATTAAAATTGCTTCTCCAAAACTACATTGTGCACCTTTAATGTATGTAATGAACTATGATACGTACTATAACTGTTTTTCTAGCTTTTCAAACACAGAGACAAATTCTTCATTTACTTTCTCAACACAAATGCTAAGAAACAGGTTGTACAGTCCAATTCAACCACCTTTAAAAATACTCTGACAATTTCAAAAATGATCAGTGACAGCTATCAAACGCCTGCACCACAGAGACAGCTATCATTTTTCATTCCCCAGTGCTGTGTGTCAGCCTGCTACCCCTGCTGTTAGCCAGGCCTCTAATGACAGCGAAAACAACCGACCAGAGAGCTGACACACAAGGACAGAGCGGCACTGCTGGTACTCACTCTGCGTGATTCATCCTCTTTGCAGTCCTTGATCTTCTCATCAAACAGCTGTGTGAGAGTGACCGAGAACAAGAGATGAAAAGGCAAAAAAGAGAGAAAGAGTTAATATGAGCTAGGAAGGGTACACGGTCAAATTAGTATTGAAATGATCAGATATGCAGCAATGATGTGGCCAGAGATAATGTGGTGGCAAGAAGCAAGGTCTTCTCACAAAGGATGGACACGCGCAGTGTCTTCATTATGCTGCTGCTTCTTTAAATACGTTTTTTTTTTCTGCCTTGTCATCATCCTACCATAAATCTTATTTTTAACAACTTCTGCTTTGACATCAGAAAGGGAGTCATGCCATGTATACAACATGTATTTAATTTCAGGTTGTAATTTGGAATAAATGATTTCATCCATGTGGAAATTCTTTCTAATTGATTATTGTAGCTCTGGATGTCAAACCAAAATATGTTAAAGTGAGTGGCAGATATCCTACATTTCTCAAATCTACATTAGTGTAAAGCAGGAATATTCAATTCAAATGCAAATTGAATGCCCAGATTTGAAAAAAGTGACATCCCAAGGGGCCAGACATTAGTCAGTATACAAAAGTACAGGTAAAACAAAAATTCACTGCAACTTTTGATCTTGGAAAGAAGTTGTTTGAGTAAAGATAATATTACATTTACACATATTTGTACTCAATTTGACTCCCCTAAATTCCCTCTGCTTAAACAACATGGGTAAATACTTTTTAATGGAGGTAAGAGTATGTCTCTGCTTTACAAAAGACATAACTAATGGGCTAATTAGCCTACTAATTAAATGATCAAAAGGCTGGAGTGAGGCTGTTAAAGGGCCACATTGCTCGGGTGCAAAGTATTCCAGATGGAATGATGTTGTCGGTTCAGTGTTGCTCCTACCTTTAACTGGTCAATCAGAATCTGTAGGTAGGCGTCAGCTTCAGCAAGTTTCTTATCAAAATCTTGAACACTTGGAACGAATCCTGTCTCGGCCTCCTGATGGTGGAGAAACGAACAAAGCTGAGCATTAGTGCAACCTTAATGAAATCTAACACCATGCAAGTATTCGCATAGTCAAAGTAAAATACACAGCCACTACCAATAATATCAGACATGTATTCACATATTATCCATTCATAAAAAAGAAGAGCTTGTCTCTGTCGCCTCCTGGCCAGGTGAGCTTTGTAAACTGTTACACAAAATGGTGGACAGAAACATCAACAGTTCAGGGGAATCTTCCAGCAGCGTACTGTACTGGGGGAGATATGAACACTATTGTTTAAAGGCTAGCCTACATAAAAGGCCAGCAGGTCTGTCTGCCGGCCTGCCTGACTGGAGGCCAGCGGATTTCAGGCTTCAACAAAACTGAATCAAGGAACTCGAGGCTGGAGACAATTAATCTACTGACAGAGAAGCATGTGTGTAAATGGGCTGATGTTTGTTAAATAGCTTGACTTAACAGCCTACATCAGAATCAGAAACGCAGACTTCACACTAGCATTGTGTTATATCAATACCATTGAAATGGTTTGAATTAGGTGTGGGACAAAATGTCTATAAAGCAATACATCATATCGCTTCCTCTAGCAATCGATAGACTGGTGCCAAATATTGCTATTTTTTTTTAATTAAAACATGTAGGCGCTCTGAACAGATTCCTCTGACAATCTGACTTGCCAGAGTAATTCAATCTGTGTAAATTTAATTTACACAGATTGAATTGAACAGATTTTAGTGAACCATATTTGCTTCACTCTTTTAAAAATTTAAACTCCAGAAGTGTTCTACTTTCTGGCAGTTCATCCTTGCTAGTTTATGGCTATTTTGCATTGTAATGATGGCACACATGTACAAGGACAAGTTGTAGTCAGTCTGTGTGATAACGAGGCACTAAACATTGTTTCATCTTAGTTCCTGCCAGATTTTGAGAACTGACACCACAATGCAGTTGATAAATGCACAATTCCTGCACCTTGCCTTTCTTGGGGTCATTTTCATTTTTAGTTAGGCAGGTATTATGAAGTATCGTAAGACGATTGTCTTGCAATGTATTGTTTATAACAGAATCGCTGTCTCATGATACTGTCATTTACTGTGTACACTGAATATATAGTGAGTAACTTTGACACACACACACACACACACACACACACACACACACGGTCAGAGGTAAATTAACTTAGAGGCTGCTATGCTTAACACACAATACACAAGGCTTGTTATATTTATCGTAGACAGAAATTCTAGTACCGTAACAACACACTCACACTGACATACACACACAGAAACTCGGGCACAGTCAATGTCATTACATAATATGCATTAAAAGGTAATTACTAGAATATTGGCAGGACGGAAGTGACCAGACATCTGTCTCTATCTGTCTGAGCTCAACAGAGCAAGAACAATCCAGCTGACTGTGCCACAAAACCCAAAACAGGAAAATGAGCAGATAAAGGTACGTGCAGACAAGACTTCCTCAAAAAAAAAATTAATAAAAAAAACACTGGTCAATAGCACAATAACCCCTCTACGTCAAGCCAGACGAACAGTAAGATGACTAACACAGCATGTCACTGCTACTCTGCACACAGAACAACAAAACTGATAGCAACACACTGAGGCCCTGTTAATCAATCAAGCTCTTATCAAACCATGTTCGGTGGTGCTGCCGCTGCTTTGGATTTGCTGCGTCGCATAGTCCTGGCGTGTCCCGAATCTGTGGAGTTTTTCCGTCCTGCTAAAGACGACCTCACAGGAACATGAAGGAAAGCCATTAACAGCCGAACGCTGAACACTGTTGGCAGTCACCCTGGCATGAGACCTGCTAAAGTTTAACCGTAAAAACATACTCGATTTATAGAGAACAAAGTCTGAGTCGACTCAGCAGCCATGAAGCCTGACTGCAGTTAGCTGTCTGACTTCCTCAAAAGGATCAAAGGTGCTTCACTGTTGATGTGACTGCAGAATATAGCTGGCCACATGAGGGCCTGAACAAAAATCAACTGCCATTCCATTGTGAGCGACTTGCCTTGTCCATTTACTTACACTACACTGGAGAGATCAGTTCAGTTTATCAAGATAAGCGTCTTATTTGAAGCTGCCAACAACACACCAGCACAAACACAACACGTGCAGGTGCTTGTGTAAACTTGTTAGGACTACCTTTGTGAATGTGCTACTCCTCAAATTTCATAGTGAAGTGTTCATTATGAAAGGGATGAACTCTGTCATGCACCACTTCTGTAATACAGTAGGGATGAACAATTATTCGAGGAATAATCAAAATCCCAATATACGCAATAAGTGCAAAACTGTTATACCATACATCACAACTGGCAATATTTGTATTAAAGTTATAAACATAAGTGAAAGAAACTAAAACAGAAATGAGAGCAGGAAAATGAGGCTGATAAGGTGAAAAAACAGGATTGAAAAATAGGATCGAGCCCCTATTATGACATAGTGAACAATAACTCATGTTTTGTCAACACACATAATGGAGGGGAAGTGTTTTCTTTAACATACAGGGCCAATAAGTTTGAGAGCGGAAAGTCAGAGGCAGGTGGTTGCTCTTATAAACAGCCACTGTAGCACCGCGTCATGGTGCTCGTTTGGTCACCGGTCCTGAAATATTCCCAGACGTCTGCACCACTGCTCCCACTCATTCCCACCACACAGGCCGTGCATGTGGTGAGTGCGCGTTTGTGACTGTGACGTGGGAATTTTTCAGAGCAGCCTGCGAAGTCTCACACATAAACAGGCAGAAACACACCCAACCACCCCAGACTCTACAAATAACACTGCCCTAGCACCCTCCCCCCGCC
>OMLP01003151.1:16304-30774 GCA_900302685.1 Spondyliosoma cantharus | reverse complement strand
TTATTTTCTACGTTAAATTTGTTATTTGAAATGCATGAACCAACAACTCAAATCAACTCAACCTAATATACACCAATCAGGCATAACATTATGACCACCTGCCTAATATTGTGTTGGTCCCCCTTTTGCTGCCAAAACAGCCCTGACCCATTGAGGCATGGACTCCACCGACCCCTGAAGGTGTGCTGTGGTATGATGATTCGTCTAGCCATCACAATTTGGCCTTTATCAAACTCGCTCAAATCCTTATGCTTGCCCATTTTTCCTGCTTCTAACACATCAACTTTGAGGACACTCAAAACCTTTTTTTTTTTAACAATTTTATTGAACAATTTCAATGTACACAACTACAAGGTATACAATAACAATCAGCACATTGGTGACATAAATAATAAATAAATCAAAGATAGAGTACAAATTAAATTAACAAAATATAGAAATAAATAAATAATAATCAAAAAAAAAAAAGAAAAATAGATAGGGGTATCAGGGAAAAACTCAGTAATAATGACTCAGTAAGGTATTACTTTAAGCAAAGAGCTCAGTTCCAGGAGAAAAGGAGCAATTTTAGGTAGAGATTTTGCGATTTTTTGTTTGTGAATAAAAAATTTGGCATATAGAATAACAAAGTTCATCAGGTGTTCAAGAGCATTATCTTCTGGGTTAACATAGTAGCAAATAACATCTTTAAGGGTAAGAGAGTAGGCAGCATTAGCAGCATCAAAAAAAATTGATTCAACATCACTCCAAAACTTTTTAGATATATCACAATAAAAAAACAGATGTGAAATTGTTTCTGTATTATGATTACAAAAAGTACAGGAATCATCAACATCTATAAACTTAGCAATAATACTACTAACTGGGTATATATTATGCAGTATTTTAAAATGTACTTCTTTAGCCTTGTTAGATATGCAATATTTGTGGGGTAGAAGCCTTCTCCAGTTTATGTCCTCTATTTGGGACCTCTAGTAAAACTTGCCTCTAGGCACAATTCTATTCATTCTTGAAAACACTGACGAATATGTTTATTATTCCACTTTCTGTTAGTCCAATAGCAGCTTAGCTTTTTCAACTTTTTTTAACTTAATTTTTTTGAGGCAACGAGTTTCCATACTTTTTTTTAAGTAAGGGCAACTTATTACATTTTACAGTGCATACACTAGAATCACAGGAGTTGCTGTACATATCAATGGACAGTAAAGTGAATATCAAGCAGACGTGATTATGTAAGCTGTCGGTGCTGTCCCAGGTGTTTGTTTGCCATAAGGAAGAGGAGGAGGAGGAGGAGGAGGACTGACAGCTGTGAGCCTGTCGGGTCAGGTCAACCAAATATGCATAAATGTTCTTTCAGAATCATGATGGTGATGATGCAATGTTATTTGGATATTCTATATTAAATTATTTCCAGCCTGAAAATATCATAGTAAGATGGTGGTGGTGATAGAGCTGAATATGATGATGTTTTTTGTGAAATTATGTGAGAATAAAGTTGTTGGTTTGCTAAATTAGATGCATTATTTTGCACTGATGCCCTTAAACAGATAGCATAACAAAAATATGGATTCTTAAGCTCCATTTACACTTTAGCATTGCTACATCTTGTCATGATTTGGGTTTTTGGTTGTTTTATTTTTGAAAAATCATCGTAATGCTCTCGTGTTTTACTTTCCTCTTCCTTTCTTGTGTTTCTTGTGCCCATTTCTGATTGCCCTTTCAGTTTCACCTGTCTGTTAACAATCATCCCTCCGTTGTGTAAGCCTGTGTCTTTCCCTCTTGATTTGGATATCTGCTTTGTAAACAATGCTCGCCTTTTGTTTCCAACCTGCTTGCCTAACTGTGTCTGCATATGCGTCCTCACATTTTGCAAACCATAACACATCCATCAATGACCCTGGGGTCAACACCTTTATTTTCTTATGCATATAGAATATATCTAATTTATCACTATCACATTATGACTACTTGCTGCGTCAGGGCATGGCTTCACTCTTCAATTTCATATGCAAGAAGCCAAATGCTTATACATTCTGCTGCTTATTCTACATTTTAATATTCTACATTATAATTTTCAACCCTACACTGCTGACTTGTCTCATCTTAAGTCGATTCAGTGGCTGTCATTAAGTTCCTAATTTTTGTTTGTGCACGTTCAGTAGATGGTTTTCAGTTTATAATATTCTCTTTGTGTAAGATGTGTAAAATAGAATAATCACATTTTCAACATGGCAATCCCTTTTCATATTTCATTTAGCTCATTTGTGGTAGAGGCTGACATAAGTAGAGGAGAATGTTCGACCACATGCTGCCGTGTGGTTTGTTGACCCTGTTAAATATGTTTGTAACCTCACTGACTCAGTGCACAACTGTAAATATACTGTAGGTCCACAGTGGGCACCAGCGTCACCACATCCTCTTTGTCTTTCACACATCACTGAACTTCATGCAAACGAGAGCTGAGCTTACTGGGACCACAATGCAGCCACACTGCAGCAAGCACAGGAGACAGTTTTCCAATATCAAATGATTTGCTTCTGGATATTTATATGCAGTGAGTTTGGAGGATGATGTATGTAGAAAGCAGGAAATGTTGACCTTAGATGTCAAAAGCAGGAAATGTTCCCTATATGCCAATTTAAGTCTGGCAAGGAAGATAACGCCAATAGAAGAAAATAGGTACAAATTTTGTCATTATGTGTTTATGAAGAAATGAAAACAAACATTAAAAAGATGGACCGTGAAAAAGCCTTGATGCATCTGCAGTGCCGTGTGACTCAAGTACAGACCCTAGTGTCCTTCTGCAGATGGCTGTTATGAAAGCTGGTGAAGCCTCTGGCTACAGGAAGTCACAGGTGTGATGGAGGCAGACAGAGTCATAAACGACACACCACGCTGCCCAAACCGATTACCACTGATGGGAGTGTGCGTATACATACAAGACACACAGAAGGCAGGGGCTGGATGCATCAATATAAATCCTTTTATAGGTTATTTTTTTTCATATGAATAATACATTTTGATGTGTTTCATTTCAAAAATACATCTCTACACAAAAGACACTGTACTTTAACTCCCCCTATTTACCATTTTTAAGAAGCAGGCAAACATCTAATAATTGCTTTTTAGAACACCACAATATACCTGAGTGGTCTGATCACCAGTCATTAACATACAACTCACCACATGTCTCAAGTGGCCACTTGTGATTGGATCTCACTTCCCTGCTCTATATGCACATAGACACCTTCATCCTTGGAACAAGTGGATATCACATGTTTTTACACAAAGAAAGAAATATCTTTATTTCTAAAAAAATTAACAAGTAGGACTAAGTAGTTAAGAATCCGTCGTAGACAGCGTTTCACAGTGTTGATAACTTATTTCCTAACGCAAGTCTCAAAATTGATCAGTTTTTTTAAAGGGAGTCTGGGGAGTTTGTGCTTCGAGATCTTTGAAGAGCTTCTTCCTTTGAAATCAGTCATAATATGTTGCTTATTTTTTTACAAGTGAAATTATATTTTTGTTGTTACAAAGAGACTGAAGAATTGCAAAAAGGTATAGTTGGGTACTATAATCAAATCTCAGATACTGGTACTAGTACAGTTATCAATCCAATGTAAATGTGCTGAGAACACAAGCAAACATCAGAAGTGCCATTGCTTTTCGAATTGTGTTTCAAATGTTGCTAAATCGATGATACTAAAAAAATAGCGTGACCCCTATGTGACATATGCTGCTGCAATTTAAAATCTAAGCATCATTTATATCAATGATATGTAAGAAAATATCACTTTATTTCACTGTTACTGTACACAATAAAGTTCACAGGATGTTTCAAGGGAAAAGTGCATCGGTCCCACTTTGCAAGTTTTAGTGACTCTTATTCTATTTTTAGCGTTGTCCTACAGTTGTTTCAGGTTTTACATAACTCCCACTTCCGAGAAAGTAGGCAAACATCTACTCACTCTCAGCCATGCAGTAAAGCCATATGGGACTTCAGCTCTCATTAGCCCAAGACAGCGTAAAAACTAGTCCACTGAAGGCATCTTTCAGCCCTGGAAGTGGTTCCACTACAGCTCTTTAATAAGTTAACAAAGCCCAATACATACATTTAATTAGTGCAAATATTCATGAAAAGGCAAGCCTAATGAACTCTATCCATCACTGTGAGAAATATTGTTGATCTTATGTTATGGAAGCCCATTTCTGCCAGTTAAAGACATAAAATTGATGAAAACTTTGCTTTGATGGACCAAAACTATATATATTCCTATTGTAAGTCATTATTGTGAGATAAAAAGATTAAATTCTTAAATAAAAAGTCAAATATTTTTCGCTTATTTCACAATTTTTGACTTTTTTTCTCATAATTACAACTTTTTAAATCTCATAAAGTAGTTTTATATCTCATGCTTTTGATTTACCATGCAAATATTTTTTATTCATCAAGTTTACTTTACATCTTTTTGTTGTTCATCCTTCACTGGTTTGAGTTGTGCCTCTCACTTGATTTTTCACTTGAATAGGTGTGTTATCATATCATCTTTAAAAACAGTGAAACCTCTGCGATAAATATTACAGAGAAACCTCTGTGTCTGAGGACAGGCTGCGGCGACAGGAACACTCAAGTTAAGTGCAATGGAAAGTTTTTTTGAGGATCCTTTGGATGAACTGTGCAGGTGGGTGTATTTATAGAGGAAAATGTCAGACTCCAGGTATTCTTGACACCAGACCAGCAGTCTGTGCTCTTGACTGTGGCTGTGGTCTGCTGCGCAGGTGGCATCACTGGGGCCACACCGTGATTATGGGTGAATAATCTAGCTGACATATCTGCGAGGCGTGGGACCAAGCAAGACGGAGCCGATGTTTCTTAACTCTCAGAGGAGCTTCTGCTCTTTTCTAGAAGATAGAAAAATCCTGTGATGGCAGTGAGAGGTCGCCTGCATGAGCCACCAATTACACACTTCAATCACGCCCGCCTCACGCTTTTCCAATATTCCCTGCACCCCAGCCATGCAGAGCACGTCTGCAGTGGAATGCCTGATGTCAAAATGAGAATGCCAGCAAATATGAAAGCAAGTAATGCATGTCAAGGACTTCCCTCCAGAGTTTGACTGAATAGTTCAACTACAGCCTCATTATATCATTGTAGCAATCCTCATGCTGACTGGACCAACTGGAAGATTTTGATTCACTTTCACCTTTTTTTTTTTTTGTCCGCTATTGTTTTTCCTGTATCCTGGATTGATTTGATTCTCTACTGTATTTTCACTTAATCTCCTATATTGAATTCAGGAAAATATTGCACTTGCTTGGTTACAATTTTGATTTAATGTGAACTTTATGGAATATCATTTTATTTTATTTTTTAATATCATATCCACAAGGCATTTGTGGAAAGCGCTTTACATTGCCATCGTTTGAAAATTGTTTTAAAGGTGCCTGCCTTGCTGTGCCAATAATTTCGCCCTATTCAAATGGGATAACAAGAGTACACTATATATCGAACAACAAAAATGTTATACTATGACATCTTCTGGTAACACATACACAGATACACTGGATGCTGAATCAAGGTAGAAAGAGAATAGAATGCTACAGATTTTAGACTGGAATAGGTATTTTTTCTTCATCTCTGAGTGGATGGCTAATTTAAAAGAGTACTTTGACATTTTGGGAATTTTACTTTCTTGCCAAGATGTTGGATGAGAGGAGCAAACCCAACTCTCATATTTGTCCTTTAAACATGAAGCCACATCTAGAAGGGCTAGGTGTTTCGCTTAACTTAGCATAAAGGGAGAAACAGTTAACAGACCCCAGTTCAAGGCTGCGTTTCAACATTTCTAAGTATGAAAAAAATTGGATGTTAAATAGATATTTTTAAAGGAGCATATCCTGTTTGCAGTATTGTACACAAAATGTATACCAGTGATTGGATGATCAATTTTTGAGTCTATTTCCCAACTTATCGGAAACTGATGCTTTGTCCTACAATCCCAAAACATGAGTTTTCCATGAGTTGGGAGTGAGACTCAAAGATCAACTTTTCTTATACACAGCACCATTAAGATTGTCTTCTTCCAGACCGAAATACTGTCCCTTTTCAACACTGAGTAGCAAAATACTAGATCTCCAATGGGCCCGTGTAACACTCTGCTTCTCAGATCCATTATGCACATCTTTTTTTTTCTCTCCATATTCATATTTTATCATCTGGAAACCACACAGTTTTGGTTTTGAGTCACGTCTTATTAAAGATAGCTGCAAATGTTGCATGCTTCTTGATAAATATCCCTTCAACTTCTCATACTTGACCTTGAACTATACATCTTCCAGCAGTAGAGCAGAGACAAGATGAAGACAAATGGAGAGATGAGGGTATTCATTCATAGTTGCTCAGTATCATCTTACAGACCATTTTGTCTCCTGCCAACCTGGTGTGGGTGTGGCCTGTTGTTGCCCCTGTGGAGGAAACGCAGCATCACTCGCAAACCCGGCCCTCCCTGTCACCCCCATGAGCCATCTCTGCCTTTGCCCTTTCCTCTTCAGAGCCAAAAACAGGCACCAGCCACAGGTGGTCTCTGCGCTTTATTGGTTCTGACACACATCTCTTGCCTTAAGAGCTTAGAGAGACAATTAAAAATTCATTAGGACAATGAAACAAGAGCGGTTAAAAAAGAAATAGGACAGACAACAATACATAACCTTGCTGTGGCTCCAACCTATCGTCCACAAAGTCTCTTGCTGACGGCATCGTTGTGTGCGTGTGTGTGTGCCTCTGTGTGGTTGTGTTGTGGTGTAACTATAGAGATACAGAGTCCGTCTAATATAGAAAACAAGCCTGTCCTGCTTTTACACTGAAAATCACACCACAGAAGGACATTTATTTATTGCACCACTTTGTTGTTTGGAGCCGATTCTGTGACTATTTCCACTTCATTTTTCTGCTCCTCGAAGCAGCTGGTTTTGTCTTTTCAAGACATTTGACCACATTTAAATAATTCTGACTAACAAATAACCATGGTGCCTGTTTTTTTGTTTACTTGCAAATGAGTCTTCACTGTCCGTCTTTGGCGCATTTATAAGGAACTGAATTTGCTTTCCCCTTGTTGAACCTCACTGCAAAACTACTTTGATGAGAAAACACACAAATATTTCCATCACAAGCCATTACACTTGACATTACATTAAGTGCAGTTTTACACACATTGTTACAACACTTCTTCGCCACAAAACAGGGTTGAGGTAGCCTCTTTTGTTCCCCAAGTACATTGAGTCTGGAAAAGTGGCTTTCTAATGCCTCTGAAGTGGCAGTGTGAGTGTTTTACTCTGTTTGAGTACCTTGTTTTATGCCCTCCCGTGAAATTACAAAATATCATATTGTCCTTGGAAAAGTTATCCTTACATCTTACCTTCAACCCTCTTGTCTTAAGTGCAGCTTCTGAAAATATCTCTAAGCAATGTTATTGTGAGATTTTTGACTCGGAACCATCACTCAAATGAATTATTCAAGCCTTTCGTAGATGCGACACATTGAGATAAAGTTTACTTTATTGATCAACATCAAAATTGAGTAAACACATGTATATTTAATGAGTGTAACATTAAATGTGTTAATAGTTTCACCTATGAATATGATCAGAGCAAAAGAAATGAGTTAAGTTGAGGGACGGCCACTTTGTGCAAGTGCAAGGCCACACCTCGTCTTTGCGACCTCCATTTTTTTACTTCTGGTTGCAACGAGACTGATTAGACAGTGACTACAGATGTCTGTTTCTTTTTGTGATAGTTAAGAATGTACCTAGCTGTCAAAAAACATGAAATAGTGACCAGAATATGTTCATGAGTTGTGACTTTAAACGAGGGGAGTTTCGCTCCGTTTTCAGTTCAGTTGGAGTTGGTGAGCTAACGTTGGCTAGCTAGCTAGGCGGCTTTTCACTTTACTCCTTGCTGCAGTGGAACTTCAGTTGGACTAAGTTTCCATTGCACAGGTTATAACCCTTAATGGGCTTACGATTATATACGTGTAGGGGGCATAATATCACCAGGGGAACCTTTTTTTGCTCCTTTGATGTAGCTATCGTTGGTTGTAGCTATTAGCTGGTATTAGCTAGTCGCTAGCTGGCTCAGTTAGCGATGCTGACTTAAAGCAAAAGGTTGTATTATGAGACGGAGCAGGCTGGGGCTAGCTAGTTATGTTGCGATGTAATGTAATGTTTTCAATGAACATTCTGGCAATATCTTACATTGAGCACTTTTTACATGTCATATTGAGAATTGAGACAGGCTTTATCATTTTTGTGTTGTAACAGCTGCCTTTGCAAGACCAATGCAACTTAAAACACACTTAGCTTGTCAATTAACAAGATACATACAGTGTGTATAAAAAAATAAATTCAAATCAGTTGCGTGTGCGTAACTCTTCTATAGTAGAAAGCCTTTGAACAATGCTGTCAGTCAATGCTGTGGCCCTCAAAGATGTAACACCGCACACACACACGTAAGACGTGAGATTAATTTATGTATGAATGTCTGTGCTGTACATACAAATCAGGCTGTTCAGATGAACGTGGAATAATTCATAATCTGTTGTATAAGTGCCATATCTTATCGGTCACATAAATCCATAAGAGGAGCCGTGATTTTAATCTCTTGCTTCTCATTCTTAGACTCTGTCACATGAGCAGACAAGTGTCAGCTCATTTATTTCATGGTGGGAACAGGAGGTTGGAGTACGCTCTTCTCATATCACTGCTGACATTAGCCATCAGCCCCTTCCATTTTCGTCTCGCTCTGTAATGTCTTGAAAAATTGTAAGATTACAGGGCGACTGTAAAATACAGAATATATCCTCCTCTCTGCAAACATACACACACACCTTAAATTACAAATTGGGTCACTAGGTTTGAGGATGCTGTCTACTGTGTCTTTAGGCTTTTAATCTGTGCTATTTTAGATGTTTGAGTGTAGAGGAGACGAGACAGAACACTAGACCTCACTCTGCTTTCTTACCTGCACACTATCAAAGATTTCCTCACGCTGGGTGTCCAGATGTCCTGTGGCGTTACAGTAGCTTCTTCCCCACATTACATAACACGACAAATTTGGTCACAGTGGGATCTAGCCAGTAATACTCTGGAGTGAACTGAGGAATGCTGAGGTGGTTTCCCAGCAGCTTGTGTAACTGCTGAGTTTGTGAATATTACAGCAGCGAGCTGTCACATTGAAAACCATCAAACTCACAAATGAAATGTTCAAACACATTATTTATTACCAAATCTGATGAAATCACCAGAGATGAATTATGCATGACTTATACAACTCTGTACAGTGATTCAACATCAGCACAATAATAATCACGTTTTCTTACACAGAACCAACGATGATGAGGATGCTGTAGATTTCAAACTTGTGATTGTGACAAATCTTAAACTAGAAAAATAAGATGCAAAATGTTCATTCAGTGAAGTTTGCACATGACATGTTAACACATTAGCTTTCTGTTCTTTTTGTTGACCACTAAATTCCCTGATGTTATGTGTGATGTTATTGGGTCAACTTGCAGTTCATCACAGCACCCTTGATATTAAAAAAAACAAGTTTCCATGAACATGCACTGGATTGCCATTCACTTAGCTTAAAATGTAAAGTTTATAAAGATAATTTTGGATATACACTTGTTCACATTCTTGGTGAGAGTAGGACGAGAAGATTGATACCACTTTCATGTTTGTGTGGTAAACATGAAACAAGAAGAATCAAGAAGAATGAAATCGGGGGGAACTGCTACTCTGACTCTATCCAAATTTAACAACATCCACCTAACAGCATAAATACTAACCCCCAACACACCCAGGGAATTCTCGTCTTTCATTGCCCTCTTCCAGTTTCCTCCAGAACACGATTCTACTTTATTTTTCCTGATCTATGACAAAGTCATACACCTTTTTTGCCCAACAAGAATCTGGACACCCTACCCCTTGGTGTGAACATGCAAAGCAGAGGGGTAGGGTTGAGTGGTAGGTTGACAGGGTGTATTTGGATTGGGCCAAAGAAACTAACTTTTTTCTGGGGAACGACCCCCCAGATTGGCTTTGGTTTTGAAATCCTCTCTATTTTAATGTCTCAAGGTTGGCAAGTATACTCAGCAGCATCCCTAAAGCTCACTAATCAACACGTGATATCTTGTTTGTCCGTACAAAAGCCAATAAAAGTATAAGAAAGTGTAAGAGACAAAAAGGAAGTAAGTCACGCTGATGATTGTATGAATTAAACAGATTTTAAATTGATTAATGAGTGAACTTTATTTGCAATTTTCCAGTCTTTATGCCAATCTATGTTAAACTAAGTAAAGCTAAATGTCTCCTGGCTGCAGTGTCATATATCCAGTATTTACAGATGTGACTGTGGTATTGATCTTTTCATCTGACTCTCAGAAAGAGAGCAAATTAATATATTTTCCAAAATGTTGAACTGACTGGGCACTTCATGGTACACAGGACAAAATGTTTGAATTGATTGAGCTACAGGGAATATTACATGTATCATAAAGAAAATCTGAAATCAAGTTAGTGAAGTTCATGGCAGAAAAACAAAGTTTTCCCTTTGTTGGAGAATTTTGTTGGCAAATTGTTTTTGACAGAATCATATGAAATGCTCTTCAGTCTCATTTATATACTATGCAAATTGTACAATACAGGCTTCCAAACTATACACAAGACTCACAGCTGAGACACTGATGATATCATTTTATGTTACAAATACATTATACCCTGAAAATAGGCCTGCACAGTAGGAGGGTCTGCTATAATCATAAATCTCTGTGGTTGGCATCCCATTCATTTAGTCTACACTGATTTAATAAATATACAGATCATTCTTTCATTCACAATTTTTTTAGACAAAAATAACAAATATTATAAAAATAAAAATAAAACTGGTACAAAATTAACATCGTCTGACACATAGCACAATGCAATGACTAATTTTGTAACTAATAAAGTGCATTTCTTGAGGCAGATTATTAATACAATAGACTGAAATAAGATACTCAAAAATAAATATATTTAACACCACAGAATCAAATGTATTCTGTAACTCTTCCATTAACCGAAACTTTTGTCTAAAGAGCCGCTGGTAAAGGTTTCTAAATACAGAAAGATCTTAAGAGATATAAACCCTCTTATGACATGGAGAAAAGGACTTATGTGCAGTTATTGTGATTGTCAGTGCAGTTCCTGGATATAGAGCAGGTTCGGTTCCTGAAGTCATTGAAAGGCTCATAAAAGTAATCTGATGTAGGCAAGAGGTTGGATGGTAGAGTGCGTTGAGACAAGGAGACCAGAGGAGAGGATGTGGATTGTTGTGGCAGTAGTACACCGCTTTCCCTCAAAACCTACAACATGTGTGTTTTTTCCAAACCTGAAAACTGTTTTATCATGCAATGCATAGATTTAGGTCTGTTTGTCCAAAGACAAATGTTAAAAATTGATATGTTCGACTTCCATTCGCAGTTCTCAGCCACGAAGAATTGCATTGCTGTCATGGTTGAAGGACTTGTGTTAATTTTACACGGGGGTTATGGCTGAATGAAAGGAATAGTTTGAAAGTTTGAGACATGGGTTAATGTCTTTCTTGCTGAGTGATACCACTCTCACAGAGCTACTGTATATATGACTATGTAGCCAAGAAACAGTGAGCTTAGCTTAGCATAAAGACAGGAAACAGGCAGTCCGTCTCCTAGAAATTACATTTGCAAGCGCAAATACGTTTTGTGATGAACATAATGCTGACAGAATTATGTTTTCTGTCAGTACTGATTTGAGACATAGGATTTTTTTGATGAATATTTTACTGAAATCACAGTCTTTCTCTATCTGTGAAGGTATCATTTGTAAAACATGGCTATAATTCGAAGGTAACTCCAAAACACGGGGGCAGCATATCACCAGAATAAATGTCACCTGCTGCTCTTTGCTAGCTACCTTTGGCTGTAGCTAGCACGGTTAGCTAATTAGCTCATGCCAGCAGCCCTAGAGTTTGTCTGGACTTTAGCTCGCAGGAGGAGTCCCTACGGTCGACTGGACCCAGCTCAACTGGATATGACAGCCTGATGTGAGAGTGAACATGGCTGCACACCAAACTGGGACTGAACACAGCCTCCAGGAGATCAGTTTGAAAAAGGGGATGCAGTTTGGACATGATTTACAACAGCTCTGATCAAGACGATGACTTTGTGGACAAGAAGACGCGTTAGGTGGGACGAGAGACACCAGCAGAAAATGGCGTGTGTGGCCAGAATATTCACATCTTACTCTTACTGACAAACCAGACGGTGTTGGTACGTTTCATTTTGTTTTATGTCGGGTTTGAACGAAGCAGAAAGAAACAGTTAGCCCGTCCCTGTCCAAACCTCTCATGTTCACACAATACACCATGTTTTTACGCTTTTTTTTCTTTTACATTTTAGATTTTTGTTTCCTTTGGTTAAAGCCAGGCTAGCTGTTTTCCCCTGTTTCTTAATGCTAAGCTAAGCTGGCACCTTTACTATACAGACATGGCACCTATCATCTTGGCAAGGAAATAATATGCATATTTCCCAAAACTGTCAAACCATTCCTAAAAAAAAAAAAATCAAATTTACTGGAAAAGTAGCCACAAAGTATCATTTGTTGTTTTTAAATTCACATATTCCTCAGGTTTTCTCGCCATGTGGGGGCAACTGGTCTCGCTGAAAAAGCAGGGTCACACCCTTCCTGAAGCGGTGGTCCCTGACACTGTAGATAATTACATTACAGCAACTGTTTCCTGTCAGGATCCAGAAGGCAAAAAAGGAAAAGTTACACCAGGTGTATCCCACCACGTTACCGAGCACAAACACAGCGATGGGGGAGAATGATGCTGTGAAGGCAAATGTTAGAATGCCAATCGTCTTGGCAGCTTTGATGTCTGAAAAGGAGGGCCTGTGAGGGCATCCTCCCGCTCCTCCGCCTCCCCCTGTGTCACTCAGACTCCCTTCAGAGAGCAGCTTGCGTTTTCGGGAGTACCGTCGGATGCTAGTGAAAGACACAATGTTAACTGCTAACGTGGCACCGAGCAGTGTGAAGTCAAATGCTGGGAATAACAGCAAAATGTTGGCATCAGGTGGCAGCTCGCCTCCAAACATTAGTGGGGTGTAGTTACACATACGACTGCACTCATTGTACTCCAAAGTGAAGTTGCTGCTGAAGATGAGGGGCGCGAGAGCCAGCAGGAAGCTAGCAGCCCAGGAGAGCAGGATGAGGAGCAGAGTTCGTCTCCGGGTCACCAAAGCATCCTTGTGGAGTGGCCGTAAGATGGCAACACTTCGCTCCAGTGTCATGAGGAAGATGGTGCTAATGGAGACAAAGGTGCATCCAGCGAACACTGGGCCAATCAGCATGCAGGGCTGCCAAGGGCTCACTAGTCCCCCAAGAGAAGAGGAGGTGGCTGGGGAAGTAGAACTACCCTGGTACCAAATGGGGGGAGTGCTGGTCACCATCAGAGAGATCTCCGTGTAGACAGAGAAAGGGACGACGAGGACGCCAACCATCATGTCTGCTATGGCCAGAGACACTGTCAGAGAGAGACAAGAAGAAGAAGAAGAGGGATAAGGGGACGATTCAAGGCTGTTTTCTTTGTTTTTACACTGCAAGCTGTTTTAGCTTTAGTTTAATTATTTAATTGATATTTTGTGAAGCAACATACACATAAAATAAACTAATGTCTTGCAATGAAATTGTGTGACACATGAAATTATAATCATATGTGGTTAGTGCAAAGATTTCAATTGGATAGTTACTGTAAATAAATGATCAAGACCTTCTTAGAGCTTTGAATGTCTTTGGTGTTAGCTGGTTGATTAAAATTGAAATTGAATTGAAATTATTATTATTATTATTATGTCACAACAATGATTCTATTGTGCCCTTAATTCATTTCAGTAGGCTTATTGCATCTTGCTGGAGGGAACCTTACCTGTAGATTCTCATGTGATTAACACTGATCACATTTAGATAATTACTCTGAAATGTAGAACTTTCCAACCATGTAGTGTTAATATGGTAAACAACATTTACCTTTCAGGTATCCCTGTGGTGTTCGAGACTGTCTTGTTTGCACAAACACGGTGAGGGTGACCACATTTCCAACCACAATGGCAAATGCCAGGCTGACCATGAACACCACAGCCAAGGTGCGGTTGAGAAATCCACAGCAGCAGATGGTACAGAGAGGGGCCAGTGACTGGCCTGAACCGAGTGCTGCTTGAGCAGCTGCAGTCAGGTTGAACAGATAGTCGGCAGTCGGCAGCAGAACTGCTGTGCTCCCGGGAACGCTGATGTTGGGAGGTAGAGCAGTCATGGCCCAGGATGAAAGGCTTCACCACGTGTGATGTGTCGGTGGAAGGGCCACTCAGGAAACCATGTCCTGGACTGGGAAACTATCCTGA